>JARLTB010000115.1:5410000-5517500 GCA_030141615.1 Unio pictorum | reverse complement strand
AGTGCGTATGTCAAACTTATAGACATACCCATCTAGTTAAATCAATCTCGATACACGCTTGTTAACTTTATGTATTTCTCTCGAATGCGTAACGTCTCTCGATTAGGGAAATATTTGGGACTGAAAGAGGGTCTTAGTTTCAAAGACAAATTTAAGTAATCGAATATCTAATTAAATGTTCCAATCTTTACCTCTGAGACATTTAAGGAAGGAGCAAAAGCAAAAGCTATTGTTTGCCAACTAGAACACACTATTATGTACGCAATAAATTATATACACGCAACAAGGCACGTCGCTTTTCTGAAGGGTGACTGAACAGACGTCCTTGTCAGTGAATTGTACTATGTTTAGAAATCAGTTAAATCAATGCAAGGTTGCTCAAAAATATAAATATTTACCATGTAAAATAATGGAAATGACACCAACACATTGACACAAAAAGATCTCAAAATTTAATCAAAAAATAGAATTAGAAAACTAAATCAGTATTGCATTGCAGCAATGTTCAAATTTCAAACAATCTCAGTATATACTCATTCGGGCATTCTGTTTCTTCACACTGCACCATCCCAGCTTCACGCTACCTGTTGTCTTTCGAAGGAGTCAATATAAACTTATTTGCATGTATATTATATCATCCAAATCTGATTGTAAAACAAATATACAATAAACGTGTTATTCTAAAAGAGTTGTAGTACCTTCAACGTTTTCCTTTTGCCTGGGAATGGTTTGTTGGAGGTGTGATGTGAGCTAGCGGCTTAGGCGTAGATTGTCTAGCACACATTTAGATTTCAAGGCGTTGGGCGAATAGCGTGAGACGACGCTTATTTCATATCCTTGAACTTTTAAGGCTAGATACATCTATCTTGTCTGAATGCTCGTCGTATGGGTATCATTTATTGTAACATTTTTTTACACTTTCGATTTCTTCTCCTTGGATGGTGCTAGAGAGTAAGGATGGTTGTGAATACATGTGAACAACTTCTGAGTTATTTACTTTACAGAAGTCTTATAATTGGCATGTGTGATCAATTATTTTAAACGTTTACATAAGTTGTACTAACTACTTTTTCCATGAATATACACATACAACTAATGCCGTCTATTACATCCATCCTTATCTTCAGAACTGGAGTCGTATCTTGAAACTATTGATTCCACACCTTATAACTATACATACGTGTTGGGCATGAAACAGCAATGTATCTCACCAACTGATCGTTACCCTATTTGGAATTCCCTTATCCTATTGTGGGTTTCACAAGAAGATAGATATTTGTCCAGAATGAGACCAAAAAGAGAGCCACTGCCGGACCAGTGAAAAGAGGTTCGGAGCCTCCCCCAACCAGATCATAGAAACAACACACACACACACACACACACACACACACACACACACACACGTACAGTCACCTGTCTGTGATATGTGACCATTGTTTCATATTTGCACACTTTAATAAATACATACTTTTGCAGTTGTGCCCAGTTGAGGGAACTCGACGCTCTTTCTATATTTTGAACCTTTCACACTTCAACTTTTGACCTGATTCGGTCCTTGAAATTATGTTGTTTACAAGTACATACTTATATTCCTAAATTTAAGGATAATACTTAGCAATGATACAAGGGATGAGATCTTTATAAATAAAGGTGTGTGATATCCGCGACGTAACCTAAAACATGTATAAATTTCGGGATAGGTCGCGGTTAGAAGATCAAATTTCTGTTGTGAGCGCGATATTCCTTGCTTGACTGTTATCTAATACGTAATACTATTGGCGTGAATATAACTAGTTTGACAATAATTGCTCGAATCATGCCATACTTGTATGTCATCTGAAAAGTGATGCCGTGGATGACAAGTCAACAATTACAAAAGAATAAGTACAATTTGGCGGACAAGGGACTTTGTAATTAATGTCGTTATCCGTTATGTAAAAGATACCATTACTTTACGTGACAGAACTGTGTCAAACCATGGAACGATTCCCGCTAGAAGAAATACGTTTACCTCAGATTTCCAAAGACTTCCATACAAATTCAGCTGTACATAAGAAAGCACGACGTATCCGTTCTATACATATAATTTACGCGAATCAAGGCAAGACCATATATAAAACAACCTGCCATGTTTCTGCACCGCCGGCGTTTCACTCCGTAGAAACTATATCTGCCCCCTAGCTCGGAAACTATTTTATTTGCGCGACAGACGGCTGTCTCTGTCTGACCTTGCTAAGCATGATATAATTAATCATTTATTATACTATTAATGAAATCAATACAAAGATCTTAATCCCAACTCGCCAACAATTGCAAACAAAATATTAGGTAACGCTTCTCTATAACATTCTGCATATTGAAAATGTTAATATAATTTGTGTCTACATGGTTACGTCAGCTGAAATTGGAACATGTTATTGTTTAGTGCATTAAGTTTTCCTCTGTAGTGTAGGAGTATTTTTATGGATGCACCATGTGGCCGAGTGTTCGAAGGTGTCCACAATTAGAGATAACATGGATCTCACCAACTTTCTACATGAGATCGAGTCGACTCGACCAACATAGTTATATGAGAAAACTTGACAGTGATGTGATGTGTTATTTGTTTTGTATTCGTAACGCAGCTTAAACACTTATTCACTAATATCACAACGATGTCTGCAGTGTGGCAGCTTATAGTGATGTCTAGCGCTGGGGCATCATGCAGCAGACATGCAACATGATGTCCCACCCAGTCACATTATCCTGACACCAGGCCGACCAGTCCTAACACTCATCTCTAAATGCAGACCGCCACGGTCCTGTTGCTGAATCACGAAACATGGCGATCTAGGAATCTTCGACAAACATTCAGTATTTGGCCAATATATATGTTTCAGTGTCGTTAATATGCTTATTAAATGACTTTTGCCATTCTTTATGAAATAAAATTAAACAGCTGCATAAATGATACTGCAGTACATAATATTTTGCTTGCGTTTCAATTTGGAATAGTTAGAACGCGAGTTTTTTTTTCAGTAAATCATGTAAGTTAGTTGTAAAGTTGTAAAACTCAGCTTTACACCGCATGGGTACATATTTAAATAAAGTTGTTGTGGGGTTTAACGCCATTTTTCAGCACATGATGGGCTATTCGTGGCGGGCAGTATTATTGGTGGAAGAAGAGCCAGGGAAAATCCCCAAAAAGCACCACCAACTCAGGAGACGCTACTGGCAAGCTTTCTTGCATAACTACATTATCTGAATCTTAGACTCGAACCAACGCAGACAGAGGTGAAATGGCAGTGATCCGTAACGGAGAGCGCTTTAGATCACTTGGCCTCTCGGGGCCCCTTTCAATAGAAGACAATTCACTCCATAAAATATATATGCATTTATTATACAGTCATATTCAATTTTGAGTGATCTATTGTTATGTTGTCTTTGAGTTAAATGAATTAAAAATATAAAACATCGCAAACAGTTACTGTTTAATGTTTAAATAATTCTAAGATTCTACTCTGTTCGTGAGATCGAATTTCGATTATAACTGATTTTCTTTATTATTAATTACAATTTTCATCCCCGCCTAACTCAAATCACTGAATGAAAAGATTAAATTAAGTGTCGGTAAGATCGAGGCGAAGAAGCTTTTCTTAACATAAAAAAATAAAAACGTTTCAAACTTTATGTTTTAATTTCAAGTTTCTTATTTTTTCTTTAAGTTATCGACGGGATACACTTTTGTACACGTTTCTGACAAAACAAATTCATGATAATTGCTTGAAAGGTGTTTCTCATTTACTGATCGAACAACCTGATTCACGGGTAGCGATAGGTCAATTATATGCTTGTAAATGGTCTGGTTCATACTTTCTCGGTGTAAAACATTCTGTCACATTCTTGCTATGAAAAACCAGTCTCAACTTTATATTGCCGTTCGAAGGAACAAAACAAACAAACCACCTGTTTTTGACGGTCAGAGTTTGACCCCGAATATTTGACATTGTGCATGCTCTACCTAAAACCATGTTGTTCCGATGAATTTTATTTACAATGCTCTTTAATTAATCCCTAACAGCCACTAACTTGACAGAAGTTAGTAGAATTAGAATTTTTAACTTAGCTTTAAAACTTTTTCAGTAATATCGCTACGATGTCTGCAGTGAGGCAGTTTATAGTGATATCTAGCAGACATGTAGCATGTAATTGTCTTTCTGTTTCCTCTTTGTCTGAATATATATATATATATATATATATATATATATATATATATATATATATATATTTTTTTTTAGCAGGTAATGACGTCAGCTTTATTTATGGACATTATCAGTTGTCTTTTTTATCTTTACCCTATTGTCTTTATTTCAATTCTTGCTTTCTTCTAATATCTTTCATACAAATTTCAGAATTAAACGATGATGCTTCTTCGAGTTCATTTAACTTTATAATTTACATTAACTTGTCCATTAACATTTCGAGGTGTTTAATCCCCAAATCTCTGTAAGCAATTTTTTTTATCTGATACAGCTTTTTCTTAGTATTGCTAACGCTGAGTCCCTCAACGTGGCATGTGACTACGTATCGCATTCATCAGTCGGTTAGGTGTCCATTGTAATATCTGTTATGCATAGAAATTGTTTGATGCTATCCTCGATAAAAGAATTCACACTTGTCATAGTCATCTAGTTTTATCAACGTTTTCTTTTAAAAGAATGGCATGGTTATTGTTGTGAGGCTCCATGGCCGATATACCTTATTCAGATTTATTTCTCTAAACCTCTCAGTTCCAAACGATATCAACTATATAAATGCCAGTTTGCGTCCAACCTGGACACATCTTGGCTTAATACATATAGAACTACTTTACAGGCGGATATAAGAAAACAGACATCTAGACAGACAGACAGACAGACAAAGAGAGCCCTATATTTAGATAGAATGCAGACTGACATACATAATGTTATGCAGATAGATGACACTTCGATATGCCAAATATTGCAAATTCAAGATATATTGAATGACACAAAGAGTTAAGGTCAAACATACAAAAGGCAATGGTTAAGGTGAAATACTGTGGCATTTTTAATCAAGCCACAATATGAAGCTTGTTGTACATTACCTTTTCAATTAGCTCGGGAATTTGTAAAGATCACAAACCGACTGTCTCTGGAACGAAAATTAATTTTAAAAGTCAACGTTGAATGGAACCTATCAAACCATATCTTTATCACGAGATGTATATTTATAGAATTGTGTTCCTGGTTTGTGCCTATACATACCCGTAATCGACTATTTATTAATACATTTGTTCTCACACATTGATGAATAATTCAGATGACGTTACACATTTATCCTCTATGCATGTAACCGACAGACAATATGAGAAGCGTGACCAAGGTGCGTTTTGAAAATTGCCCTAGTTTATTGAGGTCAACGGTTATAAATACCCTGTATAAATACCGATTGTACGCCAGAACAAAACTAAAATACTGTCAGTGCGGCCCATTTGAGATGTATATATTATAGTGGAAAAGACCATTTGGATCCTAACAAGAATCACTTGAGTTCTTACCTCCCTGTATCGGAAAGAATATATTTATCATCTTATAAACGAGTGACATTCATTTCATTATTATAGAAACACGGTGCAAAGGGTCCGAAGTATCTAAAACATCAACGGTATAAATTTGGCTTTTGTTCAAATTATATTGTAAAACAAAAACCTGTCTAATCTACAAAGACAGACGATGCATTCGTTTTTCTTCGCTTGTGTCCTTTATGTGGGATCCATGTCGGTAACTAGCTTCCGGCTTCCTACAGTAGAAGAATACATTTATCGAGGTGAGTGATGCTTTTGTTTGGTTGTGGGTTTGAAATATTTAAGTATTTATTATTTTATTTATATATTTATTCATTTTTTCTTTGTGGTTTAGGGACTTTGAGGGGAAGAGGAGATCGGTTGAAGAAAATGGTTAAAAGTCATGTTAAATTCAAATTTCAAGCAATCATAGTCGAAGAATATTTGCACTATTCACGTGCATTGGAGTAGGACATGGACATTACCTCTAATAATCAGAATGTATAATCTTGTCTGACTCAGAATTCTGATTTATCCAGGTTAACTATTAACTATAGCAGATACGTGATCTAGCTTTTTGACGTTATATTATTAGGCTACAACCAAAATGTGCACTAAATATCGCTTGTGCAACCAGATAAATGTAAACAGGTCAAACGGTAAGGTACATTCCTATTCGCAGACAAGGCAGACGAAATTTCTAGTGTCCTCATAAATGTGAACAGGTCAAACGGTAAGGTACATTCCTATTTGTAGACAAGGCAGATTAAATTTATAGTGTCCAGATAAATGTGAACATGTCAAACGGTAATGTACATTCCTATTCGTAGACAAGGCAGATTAAATTTATAGTGTCCAGATAAATGTGAACAGGTCAAACGGTAAAGTACATTCCTATTGGTAGACAAGGCAGATTAAATTTATAGTGTCCAGATAAATGTGAACAGGTCAAACGGTAAGGTACATTCCTATAGGTAGACAAGGCAGATTAAATTTATAGTGTCCAGATAAATGTGAACAGGTCAAAGGGTAAGGTACAATCCTATTGGTAGACAAGGCAGATAAAATTTATAGTGTCCAGATAAATGTGAACAGGTCAAACGGTAAGGTACATTCCTATTGGTAGACAAGGCAGATTAAATTTCTAGTGTCATCGATACAACAGTGATCTAGATTTTCCTGTCTTAGCCAAAAGTGAAAATCTTAATTACACAACGAGCGACCAAACAAATACATACACATACACAACAAACAATCACAAGTATTTTTTTGTCGACACGAATCCGGGTTACAGAATCTGTACGTGTTGTTAATTCAATCAGTCTGAAAAATAGTCGTTTTTCCGAAAACTATTTTTAAAAGCTTGCTCGTTTCAGGATGCAAATGTATTGCATGTAATTGTTTAAGTTTGTGATTGTGATTATTTATTTATTGAATGAGACTGCGCAAATGATTGTAGGAAATTGAGTGTATGCCTGACTGACGCTCTGGCAATGCTAAAATTAAAGGTTATGTAATTACGTGCCAAAAGTTGGATAGAATCCATTTTATGTTTCATGATATGAATTTTCCATAGCAGGATCGGGATTTTGAGTAAGTTTCGATGTTGTGCTGAAATATTCTAGATGATACACATACAGGAAAATTAGAAATTAAATATTGAGTCGAACTGACGCACGATATGTTGATACTCTTAGACGAATTCGTCTATAATTCACGTCACAATTGCACTACGAAACGTAATATTTTTTTGCGTTACATAAATACAGACAAGAATACTTGTGTACATGTTTAAGAAGCTCTGACTGCATACTTACCCAGTTATCAGCCTGTATACTTCGTCATACCAACGCACCTGTTCACATATTTGCAGAGGTGAGAGACAGACAGACAAACATAGAGTGAAACTGACTGATTTACTGACTTGCCTACGTATAAACAAAGATGACAGATATACATAGGTGGTGTAACGCACTGTTTGAATTACAAACCTACATGACTTATGCCAAGTTTCCTTTTTCAATTTAAAATCAGTTATATTGTATAAGTACGGCAATCGCGAATGATCTCAGTGCGTATGTCAAACTTATAGACATACCCATCTAGTTAAATCAATCTCGATACACGCTTGTTAACATTATGTATTTCTTTCGAATGCGAAACGTCTCTCGATTAGGGAAATATTTGGGACTGAAAGAGGGTCTTAGTTTCAAAGACAAATTTAAGTAATCGAATATCTAATTAAATGTTCCAATCTTTACCTCTGAGACATCTAAGGAAGGAGCAAAAGCAAAAGCTATTGTTTGCCAACTAGAACACACTATTATGTACGCAATAAATTATATACACGCAACAAGGCACGTCGCTTTTCTGAAGGGTGACTGAACAGACGTCCTTGTCAGTGAATTGTACTATGCTTAGAAATCAGTTAAATCAATGCAAGGTTGCTCAAAAATATAAATATTTACCATGTGAAATAATGGAAATGACACCAACAAATAGACACAAAAAGATCTCAAAATTTAAACAAAAAATTTAATTAGAAAACTAAATCAGTATTGCATTGCAGCAATGTTCAAATTTCAAACAATCTCAGTATATACTCATTCGCGCATTCTGTTTCTTCACACTGCACCATCCCAACTTCACTCTACCTGTTGTCTTTCGAAGGAGTCAATATAAACTTATTTGCATGTATATTCTCTCATCCAAATCTGATTGTACAACAAATATACAATTAAAGTGTTATTCTAAAAGAGTTGTAGTACCTTCAAAGTTTTCCTTTTGCCTGGGAATGGTTTGTTGGAGGTGTGATGTGAGCTAGCGGCTTAGGCGTAGATTGTCTAGCACACATTTAGATTTCAAGGCGGTGGGCGACTAGAGTGAGACGACGCTTATTTATTATCCTTGAACTTTTAAGGCTAGATACATCTATCTTGTCTGAATGATCGTCCTATGGGTATCATTTATTGTAACATTTTTTACACTTTCAATTTCTTCTCCTTGGGTGGGGCTAGAGAGTAAGGATGGTTGTGAATACATGTGAACAACTTCTGAGTTATTTACTTTACAGAAGTCTTTTAATTGGCATGTGTGATCAATTATTTTAAACGTTTACATAAGTTGTACTAACTACTTTTTCCATGAATATACACATACAACTAATGCCGTCTATTACATCTATCCTTATCTTCAGAACTGGAGTCGTATCTTGAAACTATTGATTCCACACCTTATAACTATACATACGTGTTGGGCATGAAACAACAATGTATCTCACCAACTGATCGTTACCCTATTTGGAATTCTCTTATCCCCTTGTGGGTTTCACAAGAAGCTAGATATTTGTCCAGAATGATATCCGCGACGTAACCTATAACATGTATAAATTTCGGGTTAGGTCGCGGCTAGAATATCAAATTTCTGTTGTGAGCGCGATATTCCTTGCTTGACTGTTATCTAATACGTGATACTATTGGCGTGAATATAACTATTTTGACAATAATTGCTCGAATCATGCCATACTTGTATGTCATCTGAAAAGTGATGCCGTGGATGACAAGTCAACAATTACAATAGAATAAGTACAATTTGGCGGACAAGGGACTTTGTAACTAATGTCGTTATCCGTTTGTAAAAGATACCATTACTTTACTTGACATAACTGAGTCAAACCATGGAACGATTCCCGCTAGAAGAAATACGTTTACCTCAGATTTCCAAAGACTTCCATACAAATTCAGCTGTAAATAAGAACGCACGACGTATCCGTTCTATACATATAATTTACTTGAATCAAGGCAAGACCATATATAAAACAACCTGCCATGTTTCTGCACCGCCGGCGTTTCACTCCGTAGAAACTATATCTGCCCCCTAGCTCAGAAACTATTTTATTTGCGCGACAGACCGCTGTCTCTGTCTGACCTTGCTAAGCATGATATAATTAATCATTTATTATACTATTAATGAAATCAATAAAAATAATTTAATCCCAACTCGCCAACAATTGCAAACAAAATATTAGGTAACGCTTCTCTATAACATTCTGCATATTGAAAATGTTAATATAATTTGTGTCTCCATGGTTACGTCAGCTGAAATTGGAACATGTTATTGTTTAGTGCTTTAAGTTTTCCTCTGTGGTGTAGGAGTATTTTTATGGATGCACCATGTGGCCGAGTGTTCGAAGGTGTCCGCAATTAGAGATAACATGGATCTCACCAACTTTCTACATGAGATCGAGTCGACTCGACCAACATAGTTATATGAGAAAACTTGACAGTGATGTGATGTGTTATTTGTTTTGTATTCGTAACGCAGCTTAAACACTTATTCACTAATATCACAACGATGTCTGCAGTGTGGCAGCTTATAGTGATGTCTAGCGCTGGGGCATCATGCAGCAGACATGCAACATTATGTCCCAACCAGTCACATTATCCTGACACCAGGCCGACCAGTCCTAACACTCATCTCTAAATGCAGACCGCCACGGTCCTGTTGCTGAATCACGAAACATGGCGACTTAGGACTCTTCGACAAACATTCAGTATTTGGTCAATATATATGTTTCAGTGTCGTTAATATGCTTATTAAATGACGTTTGCCATTCTTTATGAAATAAAATTAAACAGCTGCATAAATGATACTGCAGTACATAATATTTTGCTTGCGTTTCAATTTGGAATAGTTAGAACGCGAGTTTTATTTCAGTAAATCATGTAAGTTAGTTGTAAAGTTGTAAAACTCAGCTTTACACCGCATGGGTACATATTTAAATAAAGTTGTTGTGGGGTTTAACGCCATTTTTCAGCACACGATGGGCTATACGTGGCGGCCAGTATTATTGGTGGAGGAAGAACCAGGGAAAACCCCCAAAAAAGCACCACCAACTCAGGAGACGCTACTGGCAAGCTTTCTTGCATAACTACATTATCTGAATCTTAGACTCGAACCAACGCAGACAGAGGTGAAATGGCAGTGATCCGTAACGGAGAGCGCTTTAGACCACTTGGCCTCTCGGGGCCCCTTTCAATAGAAGACAATTCACTCCATAAAATATATATGCATTAATTATACAGTCATATTCAATTTTGAGTGATCTATTGTTATGTTGTCTTTGAGTTAAATGAATTAAAAATATAAAACATCGCAAACAGTTACTGTTTAATGTTTAAATAATTCTAAGATTCTACTCTGTTCGTGAGATCGAATTTCGATTATAACTGATTTTTCTTTTTTATTAATTAAAATTTTCATCTCCGCCTTGCTCAAATCGCTGAATGAAAAGATTCAATTAAGTGTCGGTAAGATCGAGGCGAAGAAGCTATTTTTTAGCATAAAAAAACAAAAACATTTCAAAATTTATGTTTTAATTTCAAGTTTCTTATTTTTTCTTTAAGTTATCGACGGGATGCACTTTTGTACACGTTTCTGACAAAACAAATTCATGGTAACTGCTTGAAAGGTGTTTCTCATTTACTGATCGAACAACCTGATGCACGGGTAGCGATAGGTCAATTATATGCTTGTAAATGGTCTGGTTCATACTTTCTCGGTGTAAAACATTGTCAGATTTTTGTACGAAAAACCAGTCTCAACTTTATATTGCCGTTCGAAGGAACAAAACAAACACACAACCTGTTTTTGACGGTCAGAGTTTCACCCCGAATAGTTGACATTGTACATGCCCTACCTAAAACCATGTTGTTCCGATGAATTTTATTTACAATGGTCTTTAATTAATCCCGAACAGCCACTAACTTGACAGAAGTTAGTAGAATTAGAATTTTTAACTTAGCTTGAACACTTTTTCAGTAATATCGCTACGATGTCTGCAGTGAGGTAGTTTATATCTAGCAGGCATGTATCATGATGTCCCACCCAGTCACCTTATCCTGATACCAGGCCGACCAGTCCTAACACTAAGCTCTTAATGCTGAGAGTCAAGCGAGGCAGCTGTTAGTACCATTTTTGTAAGTCTTTGGCATGACTCGGCCGGGGATCGAACCCACGACCTCTCGCTTCAGCGGCGGATGCTCTAACCAACAGGCCACCGGAACGGTTGACAGAACTTAGTAATCTAAGTACAGTATAATGACAGTTATCAACTAACACGAACATTGGTATCCGATCTTTTCTAATTAAGATGTGCATTTTCCCCGAATTCTATCTATGAGATACGTTATACTATACCTCTCGGGGCGGGCGGGGGATGGGGGTGGAGTGGGGTGGGGTGTTGTGGTGTTGTTTAGTTACGGAAAAAATGGGGAAATTTAAGCAAGAAATTGAGTTATTTGGCAAAAATAGGTAAATACTGAGATGGAAAAAATTAATAAACTTTCTGAAAGAGTGAACCCGACTGAATGGGTGGTTAACACACACTGACATAAATTAAATCACAAATCATATAAAGTCTTTGACTGCATGTTTTCCGTTGTTGAGAATGTAGTAAACAGATGTTCTTCCAGAAAATAAATTTTCGCATATAAATATGTTCCTACCAAACGAATTTGCAAATATCATTTTAAGATGCCTATTTTGCGGCTAACATGTTTTACCAGCATGTTATAATTGTACACGCAAGAATATTTGTTGGCCCATTTTTTACTTCAAACTGAACGTCTTATAGGTAATTGAAGAGTTCAAATTTATAAAAGAAATATGTACAGAAACCGCGACTACGATGCCTTATATATATATATATATATATATATATATATATATATATATATATATGAATTTATTGTGAAGAATCGGCATTGGAGAGTCTATTTTTATATTCATTATTTTCTATCCATTTACAGTGTAAACCGATAGATAAATATATATTCCTTTTGCAATAGATTAATTCCTTGGTATTTATTCACAGAATGTCCGCGTGACCGCGTATTCTGTAGCTAGCATGGTACTGCAAGTATGATTTTCAATTAGAAGAAGGACGAATAAGTTGTCTCCAATATTTTATTAGCTATGTGACCAATGATTTTATTTTGGGGTGACAGTAGGATTTTGATTTTTTTATATAAAAAAAGTCTTGTTCTCATTTACTGCTACGGTGTCCGAGTGGTAAGAGAGTGACCCGCGGAAGTGGGAAGTCGTGGGTTCGATCCTCGGCCAAGTCATACCAAAAACTTAGAAATATGGAACTAACTTATACCTCGGCTTGGAGCTCAGCATTAAGAGGTTAGTGTTAGGACTGGTCGGCCTGATGTCACTGGGTGTAACATGATGTTACATTTCTACGGCATGATGCCCCATTGATAGACATCAATATAAATTGCCTGCCTCACTGCAGATATCGTAGCGACATGACTGAAAATTTTGTAAAGCTACGTTAAAAACCCTATCTTACTAGTACTTGTTCTCATTTGAACAAATTAGAAACACAATAGTTAATAATAATTATATACTTCAGTTGAACGAAAATATTTTTTGTATCGAATATACTGTTTTCAAGCAATAGAATCACCACCATTCCCATTAACTTTACCGGACCTTTACTGGCGTATTGCTCGGAAGGGGTAGGTTGCATATACAGTGAATGTTTAACTTAATTACCTAAATTTATCAAACAGGGCTTATTAGTAGTACAACTTATTGGCTAATATCGTGATGCATCTTACTGTAGCCAAATATATCAAACATGTGATCAATCATTTGCTATATTTTACCTGTCAATCACTGTCTGGAAGTGTATTTTGGCTATCTACCAGTCAGATCAAAATAAGGAACATAACTTCTCCGTGCCAGATTTAGATAGAAGGAAAGGGTTATTCCTTTTCTTTGTATCGTGCGGATTCGGTTTTTAAATTCACTAAGCTGGAAAATAGTCAACAATTTTATGCAATATGGTAGATAAAGTACAAATAAAACGAAAGTTTTTCTCCTTTTCAAAATTGGCTTTTATGACTGGCTGTACTAAGGACTTTTAATGTGAACCAGCCTAGAAATAGATCAACATGAAACAGAGTATATACGAGTTTTGATGACCCGGCCATAAAAACAATGAAAATAACATTTAATGAAAAGAATCTTTTTAAATTGTATACCCTTGTGTATATGAAGAAACTAATGTTTTACTAACGGAATTTCAGTCCTTTTACAGGCATGAATTTGGAACATTAATTACTAAAACACGAACCTTGATGCGGAATTGAAGATATTCGATTGAAACACTTGCAGATCTAGCAAATACGTTGGTTTATTTTCTTGTTCCCTCTTTAGGGAAGCATGGGTCAACAGTATATATATATATATATATATATATATATATATATATATATATATATATATATATATATATATATATATATATATATATATATATATATATATTTCTTATTTCTTCATATATATATATATATATATATATATATATATATATATATATATATATATATATATATATATATATATTTCTTATTTCTTCATATATATATATATATATATATATATATATATATATTGATAAAAATAGGTTTGATCATGTTCATGTAGAATTTTAACGTTATTGAATTTTCATACTTAATATGGTAGCTGTCACAATTTAATTCTGTTTGTAGGCATGACCTAGTAGTTGTCACTCTTCCTACAACGTGGCTAACATTTGCGTTACGTTTATGTGCACAAAACGTCAATTAGCGAGAGTTAGCCATTCAGTTCATTTTCTTTCATTTATTTATTTATTGATGTATTTATTTACTTTTAATTTATTATTTTAATTTGTATTTTTTTGATTTATTTTACTCATTTATTTATTTGTTTCTATTTATTTATTTATCTATTTATTATTGTTTTATTTTTATATTTTCATATTTTATTTATTTATTTATTTATTTATTTATTTCAGAAAGTACATCAGTTGAATTACTTACTTTAAAGCATCCGCCTTCCTATCGACAGCGTAGGTCGGACGACTGTACTCCTGACCGTATTGGTGTCCGATTTACTGCAGATAATAATGAAGTCAAACTATCATTACAAAGAAATTATGACATTAATGTTAACGCTCCTTTGTTTGTCAACATCAATGGAACGATTACGCAGGAAAGGCTCGTAAATTCGGAGGTGAGAATCTACTTACAGGATGTTGCCATTTAAAACTTATCGCTAATTAAAACTCTAACTAGTGGAACCCGTTTAAGTAAGGAAGGGGTTTGGTGTTAATTTGGGTTTTATGTTTCATCCCTGTTTATCTACAAAACTAAAAAGGTTTCCTGATTGTTCTAGATTTCCCAGTAGTTTGCCCATCGTATACAAAACCTTTTCGCGTTAAACGAGTACTAATACTAAAGCGAAACCCCCTCACGATTAAGTTAGATATGAACATTAAATAACAAATAATGTAAGGTTAACGCATGAAGATTATTATATATTTCCATTTTGATAAATAATGTATGCAATTTGTTCTGTCATTAAATGTTATTATAAGATAATAATTTAAGGTTCATAAGATATGGCAACCGTTTCAGAATGACTCTTAAGTCTTCATATTACAGCTTTAAATTCAAATAATAATTGAATTATGTCGCCATTTAAAACTTTTTTCCGCTAATTAGAACTCAGACTTTTGGAACCCGTTTTAATGACAAAGTAACTTTTTGGACAGAATTAAAAGAATTGAGATTGTTTAACGGTTATTCATCATTTTATACTTCAGAACGTTGCAGTTTACCAAGACTTAGAGAGCGGCTCTGCTATCTTGGTTCAGTGTATCCCAAGCACGAGGAAATTTGAATTGGTAAAACAGTTTTACTAAACAATTTGAAACTTTCGTATAGGACACTGATTACCCGTATTACATTTTATGATATTGTATTTCATCATACCTTTAATTCGTATTTACTGTACGGCAGTCTCTCAGTGGGCTTCGATTGTAAAACTGGAATATACACAATGTGATTATAGTGACATTCAATGCCAGGGGAAGCGATAAGATTTATAATGGATAATATCGTTGTCATGTTCGTGTTACTTTAGAGAACCAGAGTTAGGATTCGTTATTCAACATTGTAGGAAACAAAACCTACAGTCCATCCAACTTTTCGCGCCAAAACAAAGTGATGATTTTTCAGGATTTTAAGAGTATCGTTTTCCCTGTCATTAGTTAACGCTGACTTTAGATATTTTATGCTACATTTAGCATACAAAATATAGGTTCTTGAAACTAAAATAAAATAAGGAAACTTTAAGCAGAAAAACTGGGGTTTTGGGTAATGTCACGCAGATTTGCCACCAGTTACCTACTAAAATAATGTCACAGCTGGTGAAGTGGTCTAATGCTTTCGCCTTTACCGATCATCGATGTCTTCCGTCAGTTCAAGTCTCTGGCTCAGCCAACGTGAGAACGTAAAAAATCTGCCAGCAGCTTCCCGTTGATTGTTGTTTCTTACCAAAGTTTCTTCCCTGGCTCTTCCAGCATCATTTATATTTTCTGCCATATATAACCAATATTGTGTTTAAAAATTACCTTAAACCCTAAAACAACAAGTTACAACAGCAAGTTAGCAACCTATTAGTGGTTAATCGAGGGGGTGTTTTCTCAATTTTGGTATGTTTAATCAAAGCGACCTCTCCAAAATTAATATAAATATTCTGCCAAGAATTTGTACTTTATGGCCAACTATATCATTACAGTTTGGTACTTTTTATAATGGCTCTGAAGAGCTGATGATAGAACCCGAGTTAAATGACGGACAGGGTGTGTTCCCGGCCGCAAGCCTATCTGATATTCAAGGTCGGAATGCGAAATCAAAGAAGGAACAAGTCTCACAAGATGAAGACCTCAAGGAGAAATTTACTATCTCACATCACGTAATACATAAAGGAAAGTCGATGAGGCCTAAATAAACTGATTATATCTTGAAAGGTAAAAATGAAATAGCAGAGTATTTGGCAAATATTTACTTTAAAAATTTTGATAATTGTTGTCATATCTTCGATTAAAAACTGTTATGCTCAGTATGATCGTCATTACAGTGTGGTAGTCAACATGTCGGGATTATTATAACTGTCCATGTGTTACGTACCGTTCAGGATTCTTTATGATCATATATAGTTTGGAGGCACAAAAACAAATGTTTAAACGTTTTGCTTATTCGTATACCTTTTATCATAATTCATATTCATAAGAACACATTATTGAATGAGCGTGTTACAGATTGCTAACTAAAACAAAACACAGAATACTGGTATATATATATATATATATATATATATATATATATATATATATATATATATATATATATATATATATATATATATATATATATTTATATGGAGGGTGTGTGTGTGTGTGTGTGTGTGTTTTTATCTTCCCATTAAAAAGTACTACCTTCTTTTGTAAGTTCCCATCAATACAAACTGCGAGTGCTTTAAGATCCAATCAGTCGGGGTCTCGTGTCTTAGTGGTCATATGCCTTTACAGATAATTTAGTCTGGTTCCCTGCTTAATATATTCCGTGCGTTACACTCCGCAATACTAAGTCAGGCGAACGCCGACGCCATATTGTCACTTGATCAAAACAAAGGTCTCATACGGAGAGATCTAGTTTATCTAACAGTGCACACTTCTTTATTTAATATTCGCATTCTTAATGAACAATGTGAACTTTACTAATATTTTTATTTGAACTATAGCCGACATTAAATTCTGTTCAAGGTAAACCACCAATTAGGCCATGTAATACATTTTGCAAATATTTTCACTTGTAGACGAAGATGGAGGAAAAGCGTTCGCACAACGATATATTTTTCATATTGAACATTCTACACTGCATCATCTAAGAAATTTCTTTTCAAATTGATTCCTTGATAACGTTTACATAGAAATTGATATGAGAGAATGTACGGCAGCCTAAATAGAGCCAAATATTGTCATAAAAGTATCACCCCTCTTTCACGAGTGGGAGAGGGTAAGAATTGGTTTACAAATATTGCACACTTCACACTATTTCAGCTAAAATATTCTGGTTGTAATAAATCACCTGATCCATTTTATATCGATATTGATATCTCGCCTTGCATGACACATCAGACTTTACTAAATATTAGGATTGAAATAGTAACCCCATTCGGGAGAGGGAACCTCTAGTGGCGAAGTGGTCAAAGTGCTCACCGTTACGGATCACTGCCATCTTACTTCTGTCTGCGTGCGTTCGGATCTCGGATGCAGCTAATGTGGTTATGCAAGAAAACTTGCCTGTAGCTTTTCGCGGTTCGGTGGTTCTTTCCAGGGTTTTCAGGCATTCGTCCGTAATAATGCATACTGTACATTGATACTGATGTGTCGTTCATGACAATCCAGATTCTGAAAAACATTAAACACAACATCAACCAACTTCATACAAAATTTTTATAAAATTGGTACTAACAGCTGCCTCGCTAGGCACTCAGCATTAAGAGGTTATTGCAAAGACTGGTCGGCCTTGTGTCATTATAATGTGACGAGGTGAGATGAGACATCACGCTACATGTCTTCGACATGATGCCCCAATGGTAAACATCTCTATCAACTGCCATACTGCATACATCATAGCGATATGACTGAAAAACTGTTACAGCATCGTTAAAATTGGAAATCACACACACACACACACACACACACACACACACACACAAACACGTACACACACACACCATCTTCTATGAAGGAGTAAGGCTGATAATTTGTACAATATTTATGAGCGTCACCTAAAAAATGCCATTGACAATTGATTCCTTAAACAAAGTCGCTTAGCAGCCGCCCAACCAACCCTCAATACTGGGAGTGTGAGCTAAGGTTACCATCAAAAACCTTTCTGAAAGGGAGGTGTTTTCCCTAGACTTAAGTCTGGGTGGCGTAGTTTAGAATTTCTTGCACTTTTTTACATTGATACTGGTATATTTTTTCCATAAATTATATTGAATGGAAACGCACGTTACTTGCCTCAACATGACACAAAAGTGAATATTTAAAACATTTTAACTTAACACTATGAGGATTTGACTCCAGGAAAATCTGAAATGACCCCGTGTAAAATGTGCAATATTTTCAAAATACTGTTGTGTGTACCCTTTGCCTTCATATTCGCCTACTAACAACACTATCTGTATAAATAATTATATGACGAATTGATGGTTACGCTTTACAATACTTACACTACACAATATAACAATTGAAATACAGTAGTTCAAAGCAGAGTGTGTTAGTAACGTTCATATTGTGTCATTAAGAAAGAGAATATTACAGGAATAAATGTGCTACGATTAGATTAACTAGATCTCTCCGTATGAGGCCATTTGTTTTGATCACGTGACAATATGGCGTCGGCGGTCGCCTGACTTAGAATAGCAGAATGCAATGGAGGGAGCATGCTAATCAGGGAACCAGATTAGAGATTATTAACATCTCACCTATGTCCGCGTGAAAATTTGAGTCTTGGCTAGCTTGAGTATGAAGAAAGCTAGTCACTAGCTTTTCTTAGGCTCTTCCAGTGTAGTTCACCAAATATAACATGCCGACATATTTAGCATACCATGTAGCTGTAAATTGTCTTAAGTCCACAACAAGTTTTACAACACCAGGAATAACATATAGGCACGCCTATTACACATATCCGAGGAAAACGAGACAGTATGATAGTGATAAAGATCGACGTGTTTCCAATCACATTACTTTGATATAACAGTTTACTTATCAGCGAAGAATATAATAATTTAAGTTCAAGACAGATGATAATTACATATAGTAAAATCATATTTAAGACAAGAATATTAGTATAACAGCAAAATCAGTCTTGATACACATTAACTTATTGACTGCTAACCTTTGAAAATACATTAAAATTATTTTCAGTTCATCTGAGAAGGAAATAGCTATGATACATTACAGCTTTTTATTACCCAACCCACCCTCTTGACAGTGAGTGCCAAAGTTTGTCTTATTGGTTTCATTGATTACCTTAATGACACTATTTTTCTACCTAAACAGGAGATTTGCACCCAAAACACCGAGATGGTGCTGGCCACAGTGCACGTAATAAACGTGCGACTACGGCGTACCAAGTTGAACTGTTGATGGTAGTGGACTACTCTGCATACAGTTTGTAAGTATATACATCTAATTGCTATGAGCAATAACAACCTTGATGGGAGATGTCTATGCGTTGTCTTTTTTGCAGACAAATGCGAGACAACGACTGTCATGTCGATAAATATATGGAGGGTGTGTGTGTGTGTGTGTGTGTGTTTTTATCTTCCCATTAAAAAGTACTACCTTCTTTTGTAAGTTCCCATCAATACAAACTGCGAGTGCTTTAAGATCCAATCAGTCGGGGTCTCGTGTCTTAGTGGTCATATGCCTTTACAGATAATTTAGTCTGGTTCCCTGCTTAATATATTCCGTGCGTTACACTCCGCAATACTAAGTCAGGCGAACGCCGACGCCATATTGTCACTTGATCAAAACAAAGGTCTCATACGGAGAGATCTAGTTTATCTAACAGTGCACACTTCTTTATTTAATATTCGCATTCTTAATGAACAATGTGAACTTTACTAATATTTTTATTTGAACTATAGCCGACATTAAATTCTGTTCAAGGTAAACCACCAATTAGGCCATGTAATACATTTTGCAAATATTTTCACTTGTAGACGAAGATGGAGGAAAAGCGTTCGCACAACGATATATTTTTCATATTGAACATTCTACACTGCATCATCTAAGAAATTTCTTTTCAAATTGATTCCTTGATATGAGAGAATGTACGGCAGCCTAAATAGAGCCAAATATTGTCATAAAAGTATCACCCCTCTTTCACGAGTGGGAGAGGGTAAGAATTGGTTTACAAATATTGCACACTTCACACTATTTCAGCTAAAATATTCTGGTTGTAATAAATCACCTGATCCATTTTATATCGATATTGATATCTCGCCTTGCATGACACATCAGACTTTACTAAATATTAGGATTGAAATAGTAACCCCATTCGGGAGAGGGAACCTCTAGTGGCGAAGTGGTCAAAGTGCTCACCGTTACGGATCACTGCCATCTTACTTCTGTCTGCGTGCGTTCGGATCTCGGATGCAGCTAATGTGGTTATGCAAGAAAACTTGCCAGTAGCTTTTCGCGGTTCGGTGGTTCTTTCCAGGGTTTTCAGGCATTCGTCCGTAATAATGCATACTGTACATTGATACTGATGTGTCGTTCATGACAATCCAGATTCTGAAAAACATTAAACACAACATCAACCAACTTCATACAAAATTTTTATAAAATTGGTACTAACAGCTGCCTCGCTAGGCACTCAGCATTAAGAGGTTATTGCAAAGACTGGTCGGCCTTGTGTCATTATAATGTGACGAGGTGAGATGAGACATCACGCTACATGTCTTCGACATGATGCCCCAATGGTAAACATCTCTATCAACTGCCATACTGCATACATCATAGCGATATGACTGAAAAACTGTTACAGCATCGTTAAAATTGGAAATCACACACACACACACACACACACACACACACACACACAAACACGTACACACACACACCATCTTCTATGAAGGAGTAAGGCTGATAATTTGTACAATATTTATGAGCGTCACCTAAAAAATGCCATTGACAATTGATTCCTTAAACAAAGTCGCTTAGCAGCCGCCCAACCAACCCTCAATACTGGGAGTGTGAGCTAAGGTTACCATCAAAAACCTTTCTGAAAGGGAGGTGTTTTCCCTAGACTTAAGTCTGGGTGGCGTAGTTTAGAATTTCTTGCACTTTTTTACATTGATACTGGTATATTTTTTCCATAAATTATATTGAATGGAAACGCACGTTACTTGCCTCAACATGACACAAAAGTGAATATTTAAAACATTTTAACTTAACACTATGAGGATTTGACTCCAGGAAAATCTGAAATGACCCCGTGTAAAATGTGCAATATTTTCAAAATACTGTTGTGTGTACCCTTTGCCTTCATATTCGCCTACTAACAACACTATCTGTATAAATAATTATATGACGAATTGATGGTTACGCTTTACAATACTTACACTACACAATATAACAATTGAAATACAGTAGTTCAAAGCAGAGTGTGTTAGTAACGTTCATATTGTGTCATTAAGAAAGAGAATATTACAGGAATAAATGTGCTACGATTAGATTAACTAGATCTCTCCGTATGAGGCCATTTGTTTTGATCACGTGACAATATGGCGTCGGCGGTCGCCTGACTTAGAATAGCAGAATGCAATGGAGGGAGCATGCTAATCAGGGAACCAGATTAGAGATTATTAACATCTCACCTATGTCCGCGTGAAAATTTGAGTCTTGGCTAGCTTGAGTATGAAGAAAGCTAGTCACTAGCTTTTCTTAGGCTCTTCCAGTGTAGTTCACCAAATATAACATGCCGACATATTTAGCATACCATGTAGCTGTAAATTGTCTTAAGTCCACAACAAGTTTTACAACACCAGGAATAACATATAGGCACGCCTATTACACATATCCGAGGAAAACGAGACAGTATGATAGTGATAAAGATCGACGTGTTTCCAATCACATTACTTTGATATAACAGTTTACTTATCAGCGAAGAATATAATAATTTAAGTTCAAGACAGATGATAATTACATATAGTAAAATCATATTTAAGACAAGAATATTAGTATAACAGCAAAATCAGTCTTGATACACATTAACTTATTGACTGCTAACCTTTGAAAATACATTAAAATTATTTTCAGTTCATCTGAGAAGGAAATAGCTATGATACATTACAGCTTTTTATTACCCAACCCACCCTCTTGACAGTGAGTGCCAAAGTTTGTCTTATTGGTTTCATTGATTACCTTAATGACACTATTTTTCTACCTAAACAGGAGATTTGCACCCAAAACACCGAGATGGTGCTGGCCACAGTGCACGTAATAAACGTGCGACTACGGCGTACCAAGTTGAACTGTTGATGGTAGTGGACTACTCTGCATACAGTTTGTAAGTATATACATCTAATTGCTATGAGCAATAACAACCTTGATGGGAGATGTCTATGCGTTGTCTTTTTTGCAGACAAATGCGAGACAACGACTGTCATGTCGACCGTCTTCGTAGTCGCAATGAATGAAATGAACGTTAAATTAACTTTTTTAAATTAAATTTTGTAAACCCCTAACTCTGAAAAGAAGTTAGTAAAAAGGGAGACACCACTAAAATGGGAGACACCACCTTCACAGGAACCGTTATTTTTAGTGTATTTAAATTATGGTAATTTATTATATGATTATGCTCCGAAGTCTATTGTATACGACCGTAATGTTTTGATTCACTGTATCAATCCACGCAAGAAATGCGATGACAAAATTACAAGCGATTGTCACTTTTGTTTGTAAACTCTCATTAATTGAAAACATTGCACATAGCTGAATCATTATATGTGATAGCTCGATATGAATAAAGTTAATGACCTAATACATACATACATACATACATACATACATACATACATACATACATACATACATACATACATACATACATACATACATACATACATACATACATACATACATACATTCTATATATTCTAAGAGTCGTAAAGAAATATTTTTTCGGATAAGTGAAAACAATTTGTATTGTCAGGAGTTCTTCTTGTAAAATATTTCCCTCTGTTTAACTCATGTCCTCTTTAGAAAATTGCTATGAAGACCCATATGATAAATACAGTTGATCTAGTACTTTTTCTGCACTTCCTTTATAGACTCGTACTGTAGGCAAACTTACAGTGTCATTGAAAGTTCCTTTCTGTATTGTTCTAGTTATTCTAATAACAAGATATAACCTTTGCAACGGAAATTAAGATAGAAATTGAAGTTAACTAAAGCAACAATCTAAGATGGGTATTTCAGTTCTCTGTCGTTAAAATCTGCAAGCGTTGGCCTGTTTTCCTATGTGTTGATTCTCATTAACGACATACATCGATCTATATTTTGTTCATGGGTATATTTATGAGCTAGTGAGAGGTTGGGCATATATTATTTAACTATCGTCTTCGCTGCTTCGATTGCATTGTCCATCCCTTCGTCTCTTCGTCCCACCATCCATCCATCCATCCATCCATCCATCCATCCATCCATCCATCCATCCATCCATCCATCCATCCATCTATCTATCTATCTATCTATCTATCTATCTATCTATCTATCTATCTATCTATCTATCTATCTATCTAATATTAATGTAATTCAAAATTACAGATGGTTGACAAAATCTTCATCAAGTGCCGCGGCTAAAGTACTGTTGAGACAGTTCTACGCGTTTGTGCTAAATGGTGTAAGTATGATTTCCACATACTGCAAGAACTATGTTTGGGGAACAATTCACCATTACACTTTTTTCTTATTTCTCAGCTTAGGCCAGGTTTACAGACTGGTTATATCTGACTATCCGTCCATTCACCAGTCTTGCGTCAACACCAAGGGTTTGCGTTTTGGTCGTTTTCACAAATAATATTCCTCGTCGGCGAATACATTTGAATTTGGATGTTCCATATATAGTAATACACCATTAACAGAATATTAAGCCACTTAGGCCTAAATTTATCGTTAACAGACTGTCAAGTCACTTAGGCCTATATTTATTGTTAACATAATGTTAAGCCACTTAGGCCTATATTTATCGTTTACAGAACGTTGAGTCACTTAGGCCTATATTTATCGTTAACAGAATGTTAAGTCACTTAGGCCTATATTTATCGTTAACAGAATGTTGTCACTTAGGCCTATATCTATCATTAACATAATATTAAGTCACTTAAACCTATATTTACTGTACCATAATGTTTTCTAATGTTGTTGTTGAGCTCATTGTCTCAGGCACTATTGCTTGTCGAGTTGCATAACTTGTATGTCACGGCGTCATGAGCAATGATACGGCCATCAGTGAAAACTATTTTACAGTGAACTCAGATACATGATTCAAATGTATGTGCTTACAATTGCAATGGGCTCGGTTTTCACTTTGGCCATAGGTTAGTTTTAAGTTATTTATCAGACTTTCTTCATCTGATAGCCACAACAATTGATACTCATGTGTATCAATCCGTCACGCAAACTGACTTAAATATTTCCATAAGATTAATAGACAATGATTGCAAATACATTAATTTTATTAATGGTTTTGCATACAAGCCTTGTATTCTTTGATAGTTTTCTTGTGGTAACAAATTTTTACTTTACATGTCTTAACTGAGCAACAAACTCTGCACAACCAAATTTTGGCAGAATTCGGTTTAAGTTCGTCCGATAGAAAGACCATTAGTTTTTTAAACTATGAGCTTGTTCAAAAATGTAAACGCTTTTTTAAAATTCTTGCAAACACACACACACACACAAACATATATCCATGCATACATATATGCACACACACACACACACACACACATATATATATATATATATATATATATATATATATATATATATATATATATATATATATATATATATATAGTAAAGTAACTTTTAAAATTAATTTTTCAGATTGATCTTCGATACAAAAGCGTCACTGGATCGGGTTTCACTATAACGGTTCTGTTTGCTGGACTTTACATTGCTGAGGCATGCGTATATTTCTGTATCACTTTTGTCTGTCATTCTTTCTGTCTGCGCATTCATCTCTCACGGAGAATGAAAATGTGTCAGGTATTTGCTTGTTATATTTAAATCCTTCATAAATGTTTATTATAGAATTCGCCTACCCTCTCGTTATATTTTTAGCAACCACCCACCCACCCGACACTCCAAATTTATAGATCAAAGCCATCATGGATTTAAAAATGCCCACAACTGGATCAATTCATATATTCTACCGTGACTATCTCCAAAACTGTCATCTACTGCGTGTTTCAAACCAATTTGGGGTTAATGTATTAACACAGCGATATATTTGCCAGTCTATTGTTTTACATCAACACATGTGATGTAGTTTGTTGTCTCTTGTAAGCTTTGAAACATTCCTTACATTTCCGTAACATTAGAAGTTTACATTCCTAAGAACATGTTTATGTAACGCTTGCACTTTTGTATTTTGCTGATTTGGTTTAGCAATACTAAAACTTACATTGCAACTAGTGGAGGCAGGCGACAGTTGTGCATATAAACCATGAACAGTCTGGTATGGTTTATTATAACGACAGTATCTGTTTGGTTTGAAAAGCGAAAACTATGAAACGTTTAAGGGTTACCTGGCGACAGTCACGTTTGAAAGTATAAACATGTAAATGCAATGACTAATTTTTGTACATTTGTATGCCCTTATCCTTCTTGTTTCTCGAAATCGGTAGAGGGATAGAAAATAAACGTTAGGGTAAACGAATACAATAGTGCGCAAAACAAACTGTTACAGAAATAATGGAACACAATGAAGTATATCGCTTTGAGGTTTTCATTGATTGAAACACAAAACACTGTTGGCAGATTACTATACAAATAAAAACGTAACGATTCTTTGCTGTGACGTTCGGGAGAGGACAAACTGGAGTTTCAGGACAAACGAAGTTGAAACAAAACTTAGAGTCTTATTCCTTTATACGAATGCCACAATTTGTCCATGGTAAAACATTATCTGTGGTCCATGTTTTCTTACACGTGTAGTAGGTGAAACTTTAAAAGATGTTTTTATTCTTTTGCCGTTATAAACATATACAATAGTAATTTGTCGAACTTCTTTAGTATTGAGAAACTACAATTTGCATGTCTGATTAGTTATAACTACATCAAATTTGTTGAAGACAAACTGATAATTTGTACACACATTCTTATGATGAAAAAGCTCGCATCTTCCACTAACTACTATATTAATACTATTAATCGGCTACCGTCAGTTTTCAAACAGTAATTTCGAGAGAGAGAGAGAGAGAGAGAGAGAGAGAGAGAGAGAGAGAGAGAGAGAGAGAGAGAGAGAGAAGGAAAATAATTCATCGCACACAGTGGTGTTAGATATGCAAATAAATACAGTGGAATAATTTTTCCTTGTTAAGAAATTCGACAAATCCTCTTCCCTGCCCTTATTCTCTAACATATGCGGAGGGATTTTTTTCCTCCCATATCGTTGTATATGACATTCTCTTATAATCTGGTTAATATGTCTGACGTATGTACGTTTTATTTACAAAGACAATGTAAACTGGATGATAATATTTTTGTAATGCATTTGATTTATGTTCTTTTTCTTTTTCGTTCTTAACGTTAAATTTCTTTTTTAAATTTATATTGTGTTCTTTGACCAGTTCATGGTGTATTTTATTTTCAACTTCCTTCCAATATGTAGACCCCATCAGACGCTTTGTGGACGGAGAGCAGGAAAGTCGCTTCAGGATCTGTATATCATGTCAATGGTACGGCCGCCTTGGATGATTTTAGAACCTGGATACAAAATACGCCTAATCTACCTGGACATGACCATGCCATGTTGTTTACAGCGTATGTATTATTGAAACAATTTACAAGCTCCATCCCATACATGCTAATTATCGATTCGGTGTTACTCCCAATAAAGTTTGCACGATCTTTGAATGTAACGATCATTTGTATACAGCATATTTCATTGTTAATTTGTGTCCATGTTTGTAGATTTTATTGTAGATAATTATCATTGGTAAGTAACATGTTTACCTGGATTTAAGCTCATCAATGGTTTCTCTCCAGGAAATAAACATGGTCTACCTGATTTTTGTAGTGGTTATTCGTTATAATTTCAGTAAATATACCTGACCTTACTTACAGTTTGGAGTAATGTTCCATTAAAATCATGGATTTTCTTCTGAAACGTTATTGCGACATAGGTCAAGTCGGGTTGCATATACGTATTTTTTTGGCATCAAAATTATTAATTCCTATATAACGATCAGTAAACGGTGGAATTAGTTTTAAGTTGTGTTCGTTTATTATTTGAGATGAATAATTTATTCAATTTATGTACTGGAATTAAAAAGTGCTTATTGGCTTTTGGACCAAATTACTATTTTGGAATTATTGTGAATTCATTCCAGGACATTGAGTCCTTTATAATTGTGATATATAAAAAATGTAAGCACCTGGGAACATTCAAAGCTACAGATAAATCAGTACAATCATTAATGGAATTCATTAGAAACACTATATTTTGGACATGTATTAGATTTTCATTACTTTGTTTCTAAATGGTCACCATGTATTATAAGGAAATACATTATTTGTTGAATTGACTAAACTTGTTATTTTTACTTTTTATGTTAGTTCATTTAAGAATATGTAGTAGTAATACAATTTTATCCATGTCAGTGTACTGAATAATTATATGAATGCAGTTGGTTTAGTGGCATATGGACACAATATAAGCTGCATGGTAGCGATTAAAAGTCACATAATACAAATGCTAAAGGAAAACAAACCATTAGAAAATCAAAAGGTTGATTTAAAACACACTCGACCATATACTTCAATAACAGATTAGCAAATTCTTCATAATACTGTATAAAAGATAAAGGTTAAAATTTTGAATCTCCATTACCTGTGAATAGCTATTTTATTGTGCAATGTGTTTAAATAACTATTATAGTTACTATTATTATTATTATTATTATTATTATTATTATTATTATTATTATTAATAATAATAATAATAATAATAATAATATTATTATTATTATTATTATTATTATTATTATTATTATTATTATTATTATTATTATAGGTATGATTTGAAATCTAATGGCAGCAATGATGTTTCCGGTACGTTCAGTATTTCGGTCTTTCAATGTGAAATTGTTTTATCAGATCACAGAGATTGATGATGTCATAAACAAGAAATATGATTCAGACATTACTTCAACTTACGTTCTCGTGAATGTGGAAATTTGTATGCATAAATAAACATATCTATATAGAAGATATGAGATTTAAATACAAACAAACCAGAGCACAGACTAAAAAAATAGATATATGTATATACAGAGAGAGAGAGAGAGAGAGAGAGAGAGAGAGAGAGAGAGAGAGAGAGAGAGAGAGAGAGAATTTGATATACCTACATGCTTATAAAGAAACATATTGGCCTATTCATTTCCTTACTTACTTGATTATTTCCTTGCATTGTCAGGTCTGGCTTACTTTAAAACAGCCTGTACAACATATAGTCAATCCATAGTAGAAGCTCACTTTGATGCCACATTGATGACCCTAGCGGCTCATGAACTTGGACATGGGTAAATATTCTCATTGCTAATCACATATTATTTTTTCACCTTTTCTTCCATCGATCGATTAATTGTATATCACCACACACCAGCGCATCCGAAAGTATTCATTGATCAAGCCAAGAGATTAAACTGTCTAGCCAGAACACATACAAACCGATCTATTCAGTTTTCAAGTGAGATCAGTGACATAGCGGTGTGTTTTAATGCTGATCGAATGGATACTTATAAATAGTTAAATTTATTTATTGCAATGTTTTACGTTGAGAAAAAATTCAATATAATTGACGGCTAAATAAACTAACATTTAATGTACAATTTATGATCATAATGGGTCAGGATGAATGAAAGGATATGGCTGGTGGGGTAATGTAGTAAAGGTATTAATGTATACGTACCTATATTCCATGTGTTTAGTGATATAGGGTATACCACTTTCATACATAAAGCAATTAGAATTTTTCTAGAACAATTCGTAAAGAGTTTCATTTAAACAATGTTGATCCCAACTTTTCTCAGTCTCGGAGCCAACCACGATGGGACCTTGGACGGCACGGGGGAGTTTTGTTTACCAACACAGGCCTTCATAATGTCATCGTCATTATCACAATCAAATTTAGTAGCATCTGGATTCCAGTACATCAAAAACATGTGGAAGTTCTCTTCCTGCTCCTTATCATATTTCCAGGGATATATAAATACACTCAACAGGTGACAAACTCTCTCTCTCTCTCTCTCTCTCTCTCTCTCTCTCTCTCTCTCTCTCTCTCTCTCTCTCTCTCTCAACTTTGTAATATTGAAGCAATATTGAAACAGTTGCCACTTTCGATTCTTTTCGTGCCTACCAATTAATATTCTACCCCTTATTTAAATATTATTATAATTATTATTATCATTATTATTATTATCATTATTATTATTATCATTATTATTATTATTATTATTATTATTATTATTATTATTATTTGTATTGCTACTACCAATCATAATTATAATCTCATTACTACTAATACTACTACTACTACTACTACTAATAATAATAATAATAATGAGGACTTGTATAGCGCCTAATCTTTCGAAGCTCTAAGCGATTCACACTATCTTTAATGATATGACTACACTTCAAAAAAACAAATGACAAAAACAATGAAATGGGAAAACATAAAAACATGCTGGAAACATATCAGATACAAAATATTATTAGAGCTCTAAGTTTGTCCTTGCAGTTGAAACAGGTGAGTTTTAAGAGCACTTTTAAAAGGGACCACTATGTCTTTGTATCTAATTTGAATGGGCAATTCTTTCCACGTCGCCGGGCCCTGGTATGCAAAAGAACTTTGTCCATATGACTTTGTTTTCACAGTGGGAGCAATGAATATACGATTGTCAGTAGAAGAGCGTAAGTATCTAGCTGGTGTATACACATTGGTGAGGCTGGATAGGTATGTTTGACTGGAGTCTGTCATTGAAACATGGCTCATATAACAAGTTTTGTGATTGATTCTGTATCGAATTGATAGCCATTGTAGGGTACAGATCATTGGTGAGGTGTGCTCTGATCGAGGTACTCTAAAGATGATCCGTGCAGCTGTGTTTTGAACTTTTTGAAATTTCTGGAGTAAATATTGTGACGAACCAGACATAATTCAGTTACAATAGTACAGTACTAATGAACACAAGTGGTTTAGTGGCATTAACTGAAAGATATTTACTAATGGAACTGATGCGTCTCAGTTCAAGATATGCCGCCTTGCATATGTTCATGACATGTTGGTGCAATGTGAGAGTACTGTCTAGAATAAAACCTAGGTTTAGTACTGACTGAGAATTTAATGTTGGTGTTGCTGATTTGTATTGTCTGAGGCAAAGGATGTGAATGAGAAAGTCTTTTTGTTGTAATCAGAATAGCCTCAGTTTTATCATCATTCATCTGCAGCTTGTTACGTGTCATCCATGTTTTCAAATCAGAAATGCTCCTCTCTACTCCATCGACCGTAGCATCAACTTTATTTGGGTGGCTAGACATGTATATTTGGTATATTCAGCGTACAATTGTTGTGACACTGGGTGATGATCTATGACATTTGAGAGCGGCTGAGTGTATAGAATGAAGAGAATAGGTCCAAGAACAGATCACTGTGGAACACCACAACATACGTCGACTGGGCTGGAAGGTATTTTATTTGCAAATATAAGTTGTGTCCTGTTGACTAAGTAGGACTTGAACTACTCTAAGGCTATATTCTGAATGCTGAAGACATGCTAGAGACTGTGAATTAATATATCATAGTCTATTGTGTCAAATGCTGCAGATAAATCCAGGAGAGCGAGGACTGTATTATTTGCACTATCCAAAGCAGAGGGATTTTCATAAAATACTTTCAGAAGAGTAGTTTCCGTACTGTGGCTAGGGCGATATGCAGATTGTACATTGCTAAAAAGACTGTTTGAATTCAAATGAGATGCAAGTTTGTTTACAACAACCTTTTCTAGGATTTTTATATGAATGTGAGATTAGAAACTGGACGGTAGTTCTTTAAATCGTTATGGTCAAGTGTTGATTTCTTCAGCAGAGGCTTTATAATGTCAGTTTTGAAAAATGATGGGAATTCCCCAGATGAGAGAGAGATATTAATAACATCAGTTAGTGAAGGCAATGTTGGGTCTAAGCACTCAAGCATCAGTGATGTCGGAATTGAATCAAATTCACAAGACTTTGCTGAACTTTCATCACCATTGTCCGTACTAAATCAATAGAAACGGGTTCAAATGCTCCTATTGGTTGTAGCTGATTGTTTGCATCATAAATGTATGGTGACGATTTAGTCGAAATTGTGATGTCAATGGTTTGTACTTTGTCATGTCTACTGGAGAGAAGGTAGTTGGAAGTGATATACATTTATTCCTTGACATTAGTTTGTTAGTTATCTCGAAGAGCTCTTTGCTGCTAGAACTCTCCGTGACCTTAGTACTTTAGTGGGATAATTTGGCTAAATGAACTATATTTGTGACGTTTTTATTAGCGGCTTCATAGATTTGTTTATGAATAGTGAGTCTGGTGGAAAGCCAAAGCCTCTCTGTTTTTCGGGAATTTCTTTTAGCAGTGCGAAGCTGGTCCCTAACACTGATATACCATGGAGAACACTTTTTTGTTATTGATACTCTAAATTTGGTGGCTGGGGCATATTTTTCAAGCAATGAACGCAGGCTGTTATCAAGTCGTTCCGCTGTTGGATGTAAGAAAGTTGTTAGTTTTTATTGGGTACCATGCATGAATTTAGTTTTATTTATTATACGGAGTGTTCTCCTAGTAGCAAATAGAGGTGGAGGGTTGGGGAATGATACGTCGAGATAACATACAATGCAGAGGTATCCGATGCAAGTTCGTGGAATACAAGGGTTGATTGCAGAATATTATCATCAGGTTTATAACGAAACCAGTCTAAAATGTGACCAAGTTTATGGGTGGGTTGGTTAAATCACTGTTTAAGATTGAAAACATGAATGGAATCTAGGAGTTTTTGAGGTGTATGGGTTTCCAGTACAGTCAAAGTGAAAGTTGAAATCTTCAAGAATGATTAGGTTACCACCTATCGAATTTGCATACTCCAGAAGATTTGGAAACTGCTCCAAAAAGAGAGAATCAGTCAGCTTGTTTTTTCTACTAGGAGGAGGGCGGTAGAGACAGAAAAAATGGACTGACCTTTGTTCCAGTGTGAGTGTTGTTTGGACTAGTTCAAACGATGTGTGGCAGAAATTGAAGGTTGTGTTGTACTTAAAGCATTTGATCATGGAATTCTTTGTAATGACAGCAATTCCAACTCCGCGAGAGTTGCAGGGGAACGATTTGATAGAGTAATCGCTGTGTGTTAAATCCGCACACTTATGCTCATCGCCTGATTGTTTTAACCATGATTCTGTCAGGAAGAAGACGTTGATATTCTGCTCGTTGTTAACATTATCTATGTATGTGCGCTTTTCCGGTGATCCTACTAACTGAGCGTTGAATAGTGCAATTAAATTGCAGGGAGATAACTGGAATTCTTCCTTTTGTACACCGGCCTGCTTTGAAACAACGTTTCTTTTTTCGCTTCCGCTAGTAATAGAAGTAGTAATATTCAATATCCCATGTTATATTATTTTTAATACAATACATATAAGAATAACAGCGGTATTATTAAGAGTTCTGATGCATTAGCTAACATCTCCATAACTGAAACAGGTTTAAATTTTTTGTTTATTTCCATTTTTATTTAAATCTTACCGACCTAGATAAGGTTTCATTGATTTGATGCTTTTGTACAAATCCTCACACTTGTTTACGTCACTTTAGGTTTAGGAAATTTGTCGCATCAAAAAACAACTTGGCATGCCAGTACAATTAGTAAAAGAAATTTGTAATGATTGTACAATGAAAGCGTCGTTAATATTGTCTTATTAATATCTTTTTCAGCACCAATTGCCTGACGACACTGAGTGTGGGATACAACTCTACCGCTCTGTCTCCATATAACCAGCAGAATCCTGGTCAGATTTACTCAGTGGACATCCAATGTCGGTGCAAAGAGGGTAACGACTCATATTTCTGCAGAGTAAGTTGTTCCCAAATCTTAACAGTATTCATTCTTTAATAATTAAAAACTGTCTGATGATGAAACACAAAGTCCTTGATGTTCATGAAAGACGAACGTCAACATTATTGACAATGACACTGAATACCAATATTACCATCATACTGGTACATACTGTGGATGGGCAATCATTATGACCAGCATGCTTAATACTATTATCTTTTCTTTCTCTTCCATTTCATTGTCCGTGTCATTGTTATTATCGGCAATTTCCTAATTACATAATCATTCCCGTAATTGTTTTAGTCATCAACATAATTAGCACTGTTCTTATGATTATCATCATCATGACGAGATGTAAGGGAATTCATTTCAGTGGAACTACTCTTGTTGTGTCAACAGAGAATCACTTGCCATAACGGCATGGAAAGCATCAAACTTCAAGATCTAAACGAGATTATTTATTGATTATAAAACACGGCCTGGCATACATTATCCAAGTTATGCAACAATAATTAAATTTACTTTTACTTAAAATCTTTAATCTTCCTGTGCCTAATATTATTGATTATAAACTACATGTGCGCCAGCCATCACATACGCAAGAACTTCATCTTGACAAAGGCGAATATTTCACATGGCCATTAAAACAGCAAACAATCAACAGACGAAAATCCAGAAAATATAAAAAGAAAACGATACACAAATAAAACTTGAAAGTAAACAACAGAATATGCAATTAAATATTCAATCAATCTGTCCCACTCAATGACTCATTTATGAAAAAAGGATGCTATATTTGAAAGATAGATCCAAAACTCAATGATATCAAAACGCCTTTGAACATGTCATAGTTGATGCAGAAATGTGATACACATCTTTATCAAATATCAGGTATAGTTTTCCTATGTTGTGTGCAGTGTCATATTTCTTATATTACCACACGTTAAAATATCACTTTATATGATTCTTATTGGTCCAAATTAGCGCATGAAAATACTCTGCAATATTCTTTTTACTGATCGGCTGCGATCATGTCTGCTGGATTTTTTTCTTCTGTTCTATGAACGTGTTTGGCCGCCATTTGTCGCGAAAGCGAATTGTGGTAAAATGATCACTCCTGTTTCAACATGATTAAATTACCACCACGTGGGTTTGCTATGTCATGTTTACCTTTCAAAACGATAAATGTCTAAAACTAGATGGCAAAAACGATAAGAGCAACATATAAAACTACAGGCATTATTTGGGTGGGGTGGTAGTTCAGGTTTTCGGTATATATGTAGCATAAAATACATCCAATATACAAGCGTGATTTAAATGTTACCGTACAGAAGTAAAAAAAACTCATCTCTATTCACAGAATAATATGTACATAAACCGGTGTCCGAACTGAAAGTTTATCCAACCACAGCATATTTACTTGGTAAATATGTGCAGTAATTCGGTGTAAAAATGAAACTGGTTTGCTTATTCTGTATTGCAGAGTTCCTACACTGCAAATATCTAGTCACAAATAATTACAATAAATACGGGAATTTATACATTCTGTAAACCTTCTTTCAAATGAATATCGCAATATCAATGCATCGTTTAGTTATAAAAATGACACTTTAAGGTCACGTAAACATGCATTGTCAACTGTACGGTTAGTGTATCAACACAATGCGAAATCACACACTGGACATTCTGCGTTGAAAAACAATTTTGTATGTGTGTAACACGTTGCGTTTTTTCGAGATGACGTTTGCTCTTTTATTTATTGTTTGTAAGAAAAGTATAATCTATTTTTAAAATCAAATACTTGTTCAACATTGGTTAGCCAAGGCTCACAAAAGCTGAACAATATTCATCTCTTTCCTACATTCAGTATTAAAAAATGATCCATTTGAAATCCTCTCTGTAAGCATTACACGATGGTCTCCATTTGAAATCCTCTCTATATGCATTTCACGATGGTCTCCATTTGAAATCCTCTCTACAATCATTACACGATGGTCTCCATTTGAAATCCTCTCTATAAGCATTACACGATGGTTTCCATTTGAAATCCTCTCTACAAGCATTGCACGATGGTCTCTATTTGAGATCCTCTCTATAAGCATTACACGATGGTCTCCATTTGAAATCCTCTCTACAAGCATTACACGATGGTCTCCATTTGAAAAATCCTCTCTATAAGCATTACACGATGGTCTCCATTTGAAATACTCTCTACAAGCATTCTACAATGGTCTCCATTTGAAACACTCTCTATAAGCATTACACGATGGTCCACTGCACTGAAACTAGCGGTCGCTCGCACGTGCTGAGGAGGTGGTTTCTACATGTAAGAGATATGTACAGGAATGTACCAGCATCTGGCAATATACATTTTTTTAAACCCACTTCACGACAAAAAATATGTTTTACGTGATAAACGGGTCAGGTAAAAATCTTTAATTTAGAGGTTTTTATATCTATAAAGTATGTTTTGTATTATTTTGTCTCTCCTTCTTCTGCTTCTCCTTCTTTTGCATCCTCGTTTTCTTCTTCTTCTTCTTCTTCTTCTTCTTCTTCTTCTGCTTCTTCTTCTTCTTCTTCTTCTTCTTCTTCTTCTTCTTCTTCTTCTTCTTCTTCTTCTTCTTCTTCTTATTATTATTATTATTATTATTATTATTATTATTACAGACTGTTTATGGTGGAAACTACACCAACGTCTGCACAAGATTTTACTGCAAAATTTCTGGAAGCCCTTACTGTGGCCTCAGCTTAGCTGCTGCAGAGAGGACCACATGCGGTGATAGGAAGGTATATATATATATATATATATATATATATATATATATATATATATATATATATATATACATATATATTTATATATATATATATATATATATATATATATATATATATATATATATACATAAATAGACGAATATAAGAATTATTCAGATGTATTGCTGTGTAAGTTTCCTACGGCTTCAGATGTATTGCTGTGTAAGTTTCTTATGGCTTCAGTTGTATTGTTGTGTAAGTTTCCTATGGCTTCAGATATATTGTTGTGTAAGTTTCCTATGGATTCAGATGTATTGCTGTGTAAGTTTCCTATGGCGATGTATTCATTAGGCAAGTTTTACCTAACCTTTGAAAAATACGCTTCTATCATAAATAATGCATAAATTAATTAGATGAATGTTAATGCCTCTATAAGTTTAACAGACTATTTACCGTTACATTTGTATATAAAACGACTGACTATTCTCAAACGTTCATTCGAAACTTTATAATAAAATAGGGTTCACGACAGTAGGTTGAAACGCTTTAATTTGTTGTCAGTCGAATTCTATAATAACAATAACATATTTGTTTTTATCCTCAGTGGTGTGTAGCAGGAGAGTGTGTGACAGCCACGGAAGCTCCATCTGTAAAAGGTAGGTTGGAATGTATGGATCATAAATTATTGTCTTAAATGTGCAAAGATAGCACATAATTATCATCTGACCATTAATGAACAAACAGTCACGAGACCATGAGTTCCACCGCATGATGGGTTCATTTTTGGGTTTTTTTCTTTCAGGTGTGTATGACCCATTAGTAGGAAATAAGCCTTTCCAAGCCGATGATTGGTAATGCATGCCCCCGAATCACGAAAAACCTAAATATTCAATACAAAACTCTTATCCAATATAATATTCTGATAATTCCTTATCTTAATGAATTAGGCGAGATCCATTTAACAAAGCCAATGGAAGTCTCCTAAATATTGTAAATTATGACATATGTTGCTGGAAACTGGCTAATTAGTAGGCTTCAGAAACATCTTCCTAACAACAGCTCCCCATAGTGATCAATAATCACACAAATCTAAGAAAGATATACACGGAGTTATTATTAGTACAGAACGTACGTACTGGAGATTTAGTACAGTATGTGATGTTTATTGACCTGATATGCAACGATTTCCGCCTTTACTTTATACCCTTGGCTGTGACAAGGACAGAGAGGAATGCTTGTCTAAAATAAACGATGTAGTTATCTAAAAGTACAACAAATGAGACAGCCATAAACGTAACACCTTAGACACAATAGTTAATCACGTGTGCAAGGAAGAGTTGATATTAAGATGGACTGTACCCTGTTGCACATCACCAATATCATTTTTTGTACCATTGATATTATTATTATTATTATTATTATTATTAGTATTATTATTATTATTATTATTATTATTATTATTATTATTATTATTATTATTAGTTTTATTAGTAGTTGTAGTAGTATGATTATTATAATTATTATTGTATTAGTAGTAGTAGTATCATTATTAGTATTATTATTCATTTTTTAAAATTATTATTATTATTATTATTATTATTATTGATATTATTGTTATTATTATTACTAATTTTATTAGTAGTTGTGGTAGTATAATTATTATAATTATTATTTTCTTAGTAGTAGTAGTTGTAGCGCTATTAGTATTATTATTCATTTTTTAAAATTATTATTATTATTATTATTATTATTATTATTATTATTATTATTATTATTATTATTATTGAGAGACCGCGAGTGGTCTAAAGCGCTCTCCGTTACAGATCACTGCCATTTCACCTCTGTCTGCGTGGGGTCGAGTCTAAGATTCGGCTAATGACGTTATGTGATAATGCTTGCCATTAGCTTCTCCTGGGTCGATGGTTCTTTCCGGGTTGTCCAGGCTTCTTTCTCCACCATTAATACTGGCCGCCATGTATAGCCTATCGTGTGCTTTAAAATGACGTTAAACCCTACAACAACATGATTATTATTATTATTATTATTATTATTATTATTATTATTATTATTATTACTATTATTATTATTATTATTATTATTATTATTAATATTGTTTCTTTTATATCAGATTCTTGTCCATTTGGAGACCACCCTGGGATAGTGGCAGATGGACAGACATGTACACAATTTATTGCAAGTTCATCCTTTAACTGCTATAACTATGGAGTGGCATGCTGTGGATCGTGTCAGAGTGTATACACTGGTACCATCGGTGAGTATCGGGAGATGAAAATGTTTAGCTATAAAATTTATTAAAATATGTATTGATCTATTTGTTGTTATAAACTGTTACTGGAAAATTCAGCTCTTCGCATACATCTCCTCATCTCTGAGAGATACAGAGAGACAGAGACAGAGACTGAATCTCCTTTCCTGCACTATAGTAATTCCGGATCTATTTTATCGCATTTGTTGGAGAAAAAGTAAAAAACAAGGAAACAAACCCATGTTAATGAGCAGGAAAGCCTCGAGTTGAAATGCGAAAGTTTTGCTTCAAGATTAAATGTGTCAGGTATTAATGACTAACCGAATTTATTGAACGTTTATTGTCTCTAAGATATTACCTATTTCGATTGGCTGCGGCCAATTGTCTCTTAACACGGCTACTCCTAAACCGTTCTTTGTCAATTTACCAGACTTTGTTAATAAGATGTTCTTGTGATGGCCATCTGCGAGGCGGTTATCAATTTTTGGACGACTGTATACGTGGTAGTGTTACAGGGAAAGAATATAAAAATGTTAATTACAATTACGGATTCAAATACGTTTCCTCCGGCTTTGTGGTATAATTGAAAGGAGGAGTGCTAAACTATGAATAAACCAATTTTGGGTACAACCCCTAGGACAGGATTATGAGGGGGTACTTGTTGGCTACTTAAGTGATTGATTGGGGGCATGTAATCAAATGCGTTTTCTGTATGTGATGGACAAGCCATAGCTATACAAGCCATCGTCAGACAACTAATTTTCCCATGTAGGTCTTTTGATGCCAAATTTTAATTTTTAATGAGATTCATATTAGCATATGTGTTTTTCCTTACTGTAATAATAATAAGAGTTGTACACCGCCAGCACATTTCAATCAAAATGATTGTTCTCACCTTCTATTAGTTTATTTCTATTCTGTGCAGTGTTAGGAAGTAACGCGTGAACGATAAAATTATAGTAGAGAATCAATCTTGTAATATTATTTTTACCGGTTAAATGAAAAACAATGCAAGTGAATTATTTGCATTTCTTTCATGTCGACGTAGGTTTTATTTGTCTACTTCAATGTTCCATTCTTTGCATACTTGCATCTAAATCATGTTACAAAAATGTTTTTCTGTCAAATAGAAATGTCGATCATTGGATTGAACTTCACCATAAATTATTATTATGAGAAAACAAAGGTCACTTCAGTTGATACTGGTGGACATATGAATGAAAAATAATAACACTGCGTCAGAAAGATATTTCAAAAATGTAACGGCGGTTTTTCCAAGCTATTGTAGATCCGATGTTTCGTATTATTTAACTATTTTCTATACCAAGGTTGTGAATATGGTGACAAAGCAGTCGATTGCAATGCAAACGATTGCAATTTGTATAACAACCTCATTGCTGGCATGGTGCTGTAAAACATGCTATGTGCCACCAACTACCATAACAACAGCTTGAACACCTACAACAACCAGAGCAGAACATACTACAATCACAAGCCGCAACATTTTATATGTATCACGAAAGGAAAGCATGGACTTTTATTATAAAAATTAGGTTTACATGATTTTTTTTAAATGCCTATTTTTAAGTATTTATTTTACTTAGTTTCATATATTTATATACTTTTAAAAGAAGAGCATGTCTTGGAGGAGTATGTATTTACCTTTTATCTGAAGAACTCGTCTTACAAACGGTTTTAGCCATTTGTACATATATCTTTTTGAAAATTTTAGACTTGAGAAATTTTTTCAATCTTGTAAACACCGTTTTAGATACAATTGTCGCAGATAAATAAAATGTATTAAAATGCAATTCAATTCACTTATTATTCGATTACATAATCAAATTTCAGGACAAGAGAGTATCGTTTACCATTGTAAATTAGTTATTGAAAATTTTGACTTCAAATTTTATTAAATCAAGAATTTTGTTATGCATATTTTTTAAACACAAGTCTAACTCTGAACATTATTAATGCGTCAGTTTATTTTCGTCCCACATATAACATCGATTTGACACACGTAGTTTACAGGAAAAAAGAATTTAGCCGGAACAAAATCTAAAATATTTGTGCCTGTAAAAGAGTTGATTTGGTCATCTTGGCAACGTACTGTTTTATTTTCCCATATAGGTATTTCCTGCATATATTTTTAAACATTCAACTTAAAAAGAGCTTACCATAAACTGTTCATTGTAATTAATTACTACTGTTAGGAATATCTTGGTTACATTAATGCAATGCAAAATAGGTGTAAACGTTTACTCGATTGATATTAGCGCAAGTATTTCAATTTTTACTAGTTTCCAAAATTTGACCTAATAATTAGAAGTACTTTTAGCAGTTATAACTAAATACAATTAAATTTATTATCTACTTAATAAATGTCATTTAATAAAAATGGTGTATAAATGTCCAAGATAGGAACATAAGACCTAATTAGTTATTTTCATGGGTTATTGTGTGTAGTAAATTGATTGTATCCTTTGTCTTATCGAACACAAATATTTATTGTCTTAAGGTGATATCTGTAGTCACTTCAATATATATGTTTGCTCTGATATTTATGTTTGTAATTATCTTTATTTGTAATTAAAAAATCTCTTGAAAATACGGAATCGTTTTATTCCTTCACACTTTCACAAAATTACACTTGTTATACTTATTCTTCATGGTCACAGCAAGATACACTTGTTCGACTAATTCTTCACACAATCTCAGAAAGAAGCTTGTTCGACTTATTTATCTCACAGTCTCATAAAGACACTTGTTTGTCTTATTCTTCATACAGACAAGGAACGACGCTCGTCTTATTCTTCACACAGTCTCGGAAAGACATTTGTTCGTCTTATTCCTCACAGTCACAGAGAGACACTTCGTCTTATTCTTCATACAGTCAAGGAAAGACACTTGTTCTTATTCTTCACACAGTCGCAGACATATGCTTCGTAGTATTCTTAAAACAGTCCAGAAAAGATGCTTTGTCTTATTCTTCACACAGTCAAGGAAATACGCTTCGTCTATTCTGCACACGGTCTCATAAAGTCGTTTCGTCGTATTATTCAGTCAAAGAACGAATCTTGTTCGTCTTCTTCACACAGTCAAGTAAAGACTTGTTCGTCTTATACTTCAATCATTCACAGATAGACAACAGATATCATCGCATGGTCACAGAAAGATATTTGATTGTTTTATTCTTCACACAGTCACGGAAAGACACGTGCTCTTCCAAAAATATTGGTTTGCATAAATAATACATGCTAGATCCTCGTTTACATTTTTCTGGGGGGGGGGGAGTGTCAATGCCTTTCTCTACAGATTAAAGCTATATATGAAGCACACACAAAACCGCGATAAACCAGGATCATGTAGTTTTGCGATAACAAAAGACCAAGCTGTATGAGGTGTATATTGTCGCTGGACATTATAAAAATACTTGAAACCGATGAGCATAACCACGTTACAGGTAAAGCGACATAAAATATGACGTTCTAATAATTAATACATAAAGGGAAACATATCATATACGAGAAAAGACATGTCAGCCATTCTGTTCAAATAAAGTGTTTGGATAGGAAAAAGAAACGATTTGCCGTAATGATACATATCTCAGTATAGTTTCCACAGCGCGCGAGTTCAAAGCGTTTTCTCTACTGAAGACCGGCTACAATTAAAAAGTCTTTCTCGTTGGGATAAAAGGGCCGAAAATACCCCATCTCTCTCTCTCTCTCTCTCTCTCTCTCTCTCTCTCTCTCTCTCTCTATATATATATATATATATATATATATATATATATATACATATTACGATAGTTGTCATCCGATAATCTACTAACCTAGAAGTGTGACCAACAATAGTAACCATGGTCTAATGAAAGCAAAATAACATTGCTTAAGTTTAATTAATAAAAGAAACTATTTGCATAACTTTTATATTTACAACGACATGGCTTAGAATTTCAAGGTATGGTCCAAACTCTATAGAAATAATATAAAAATTTATTTTAATGTTTTCAATAAAATCTTCATGACCGAAATTCAGGTCTTGAATTGATAAATATAATCTGACAAAACTTATATAAGCCTCTGAAAAACAAAACGTTTAGCAAGACACACAGGACTACAGTAAACTGGGGAAGGTTGACGGGAGTTTTAATACTATTATTTCACGTAATATAATGTTGTAAGTAGGTTAACATGACATTGCATGCCATGATTTCCTAGATGTAATGTAACCCTGGTGCTCGGCTATCATGGGCTGTTGGAAAAGTTAACCCAAATCGTGTACTCTATCAAAAATTGCTAGAAGAGTTAATAAAGATCACATGGCTATCAAAGACTGCTATATCAGATAGTCCAGATCGTGTAGAAACAAGTTAGGTAAAGATGTAATATAATCTGATATGATCAAATGAATCATCCAGGTGTTCATCCATCAAGGATTGTTGGTAAAAGTTACCAAGATCGTGTAGAAACAAATCAGACATAATTCTGTCATTAAAAGGATAATAAATTATTTGGAAGTTTCATTACTCATCCAGTTATTGCAGCGCTATTTACTAAAAAGGCGTTACAATTTGTATTAAATGAACGGCATCTTGTTTGACACATTGTGTCGCGGAAGAAATCATTTGAAGTTGTAAATCGTTAAAACAATACGATTGCAAGATTGTCGTCAGAACTTTTAACTCTCGGTTTTAAACTAGAGACATATAATCTCTCTGTCTCTCTGTCTCTCTCTGTCTGTCTCTCTCTCTCTCTCTCTCTCTCTTAGTAATTGATTATGGCGGTTTTGTATGTAATTAGGTCATAAATAAACACTGGATGAGTAAACGCAGTATAAAAATCACTTTACTTATGCCACCTCTACCGCTAAATATAAAGATAATATATTCATAATGACCAATGATGTTGCATCAAAATATGACATTTACGTTAAGATCCAAAGTAACTAATAGCTATATTTACTATAGTATCATGAGAGAGATGATTTTTAACTCTCTCTCTCATTCTCTCTCTTTCTCTCTCTCTCTCTCTCTTTCTCTCAGCATAATAGCAAAACACATTACAAAATAACAAGATATCTTCAATTAAAATAAAAACGTATTCATGTTATTCAGATTGATCACATAAATGGCATTCATAGTTTTGCGTTCTTTACTTTTTCCCACTGAAAATAAATGAACCCATCACCACCCTCCTTCAGGACTTTGTTTTGTTCGGACAGGACATTGTCTCATCACAGGAATTATCAGTACATCGCATGTAAGTTTAAAGTCCATGAACATAGTTTATCTTAAATCGTTCAATACGCAGGCTCGTGTTCACGACTTCACTTGTATACAAATTATCAAGTTGTAGGAAAGATAAGCTATCGTCACAAATGTTGTCGGCTATCATCATCCTGCGCATCGTGGTGAAAATAAAAGAGGTTTTCAAACGGAACTTAAGTCGACGTCGGTATAGCTTTTAAATATAACCATACTTTTTTTTGTTTAATGTGGACACTAATTGCTCCATCTTCGCTAACCAAGGGTCATAAGAATACAGGTTGGTCAGCATAGAGCAAGAACTAAATGGATGGATGATTCGTGGCAAAATAATATTTTAGTTGGTCAAAACAGACAAAACTATTTTGAACAAAAATAAATAAAAGAACCTATCACTACGGTGAAATAGCAAATGAATGATTTTGCATGTCTTTGTAACACAAAACAAAGACAGACCAACATTTTCGAGATAAAGTCATCGTGTATCTGTATGGCATGGTTATTCTTTTTTTCTAACTAAAAAAATATGTTAATGTAACCAAGAATAGATGCAATTATAAAAATGAAACCGACGACATTCACATTGGACTTATTAAGGAATAGGAACAGTGACCAGTTGAACACAAGGCTTAGTAAAAGACACGTTAAACACTATCCTTGGCAAGGTTTAGTAAAGGACAAGCTAAACATTACTCTTAGCAAGGCTTAGTAAAGGCCATATAAACACTACCCTTAGCAAGGCTTATTAAAGGACAATATATACACTACACTTAGCAAGGCTTAGCAAAGGACAATATATACACTACCCTTAGCAAGGCTTAGTAAAGGACAATATAAACACTACCCTTAGCAAGGCTTAGTAAATGACAAGTTAATCACTACCCTTAGCAAGGCTTCGTACAGGACAACCTAAACAATACCATTAGCAAGACTTAGTAAAGACAAGCTTAATAAGGTTCAGTAACAGACAAGTTAACACTACACTTTGCAATGTTTAGTAGACAAGCTAAACGGTACACTTATCAAGGCTTAGTAACGGACAAGTTAACACTACCCTTAGCAAGACTCAGTAACTGACAAGTTAACAGTACCCTTAGCAATGCTTAGGAAAGACAAGCTATACACCAAACTTAGCAAGGCTTAGTAACAGACAAGTTAATACTACCTTTAGCACGGCTTAGTAAAGACAAGCTAAACACTACCCTTAACAAGGCTCAGTAACATACAAGTTAACACTACCGTTATCAAGGCTTAGTAAAGACAACCTAAACATTGCCCTTAGCAAGGTTTAGTAACAGACAAGTTAACACTACTCTTAACAAGGATTTGGACAGGAAAAGCTAAACACTACCATTATCAAGGCTTAGTAACATGCGAGCTAAACACTATACTTAGCAAGGCTTCGTAAAGGACAAGCTAAGCTAAGCACTACCCTTAGCAAGGCTTAGGACAGGCTAAGCACTACCCTTAGCAAGGCTTAGGAAAGGCTAAACACTACATTTAGCAAGGAGTAGTAACAGACAACCTAAACACTACCCTTAGCAAGTTTTAGCTTAGTAAAGGACAAGCTAACCAGTACCCTTAGGAACGCTTAGTAAAGGACTAGCTAAGTAATACCTTTAAAAGCCCTGGTAAGCGAGAAGCTAAACCCTTAGCAAGAGATATAGCTAAATACATATTCAACACTAAGATCAGCAATAAACATACATCAAGACATAACGAACACCCGCTGAGTATGAAACATTTCTAGAGACATGTTGAACATAAAGAACATGCATTGAACACGATACTTAGTAAGGAAGAGAACTAAATATCTGGATGGCCAGACTTAGTTAAGATCAGATTCTTCAGAACACTATGCTTACTAAGGAACGTAAGTAAAGGTAAATTAGAACTGAAGATGGGCATTTGTGTTATGTACCGTTAGACAATCATGTTATTTATTGTTTTATAATCAATTTATTCATTTGTGTTAATTATTTTTAGAGAATCAGGGTATTCATTTGTGTTATTTATTGTTAGAGAATCAGGGTATTCACATTTGTGTTATATATTGTTAGGGAATCAGGGTATTCTTTTGTGTTTTTTATTGTTAGAGAATCGAGGCAACAATCTTAGGGTTTGGATTCTTTTGAAATAGTTTTTTGGACATACTCTTGTCCATGGCAAACTGAAATCACTAAAAGAGAAATTCAAAGTTCTTTCAATCGAAGATTCAGAAGTTAATATTATGGCCAATGTCTGATTTTCAATATAAATGTTCAAGAACTTGTGAAGTAGCAAGAACTAATAATCTTCACTCTAATTAGTTTAAAATGAAATTAAGATAGAAATAGAAAAGAAAGAGTTTTCAGCCTGGTATGGAGTCGTTACATCTAAGGTAAGGATATGTTTATGATATCTGACAGTCATGTCAGTCAGTCACTGGTTCAGGTTTCATCGAAATCACGATTAAATTAGAGGTTACAAATCTATAGGATAAAGTCATAGTTACCTTCACCTTAAGATGAAGGCATGGGTAACATTGCAAAACAACATAAAATATCTTCAGTAGTTGAAATATAATGATACAAGTCACAAAATTACATTTTCACATGTCACAACCTTTATCCCTTCCTCTAATCTTGATCTTGAAGCAAAGTGTATGCTACGGGACATGACACGATGTCATCTTAATTATAAACACTAACATGTGTCCTTTTGGGGTAACATCTGCCAAACAAGAGATTGCAATTTTAAAACTAAGTTACAGTTTTTTACATATTCTCTTTTGTATATTTATCTTCAAACCGTCTTTTAAATTCTTTCATCCCAATGTTTTAATTTTTTTAAAACTTTTTTTTGGCTATGCAATTAACATAGCAATATATAATTGGGCAATGTTTCATTAAAATGTATTTCATGGTTCAGAAGTTACGCTCCATACAAGTAATCAAGTAACAAAATTGTTTTTCCTTGTCTTGACCTTGACCATGTACAGAGGACCTACCTGGTTTTGTTGTGCAACACACCATTTGGTCTATTATGAAGTATATTTTGGACACAGTTCTTCAATAGCTTGCATACCACTACAAAGACAAAGAAGCAACTGTTAAGAACATATCAATATCATAACATAGTATACAACCAATTCAGAAGTATGTGTGTAAAATGTTACTGATCAGAAACAAAATTCTAGACAGAATGACATCTCGATGTGACATGATGGATTGCCACATGTACAACACTTTATGTCAATGACCATCCTCGATACAGGAATACAGCTAGCCATAGGAATAACTTCTTTTTACTTAACACATACTACTTTCCTAATCTTGAGGTCCTTAATTTTCTGAAGACAGTCAAGATAGGTTTTCTTCAACTTCGCGGCAGATTCTGCATCCATATAATTTGGGACATTTCCGTGAAGGACATCTGAAATAAAAATTTTGGAAACGTTTTGTTTCAAGCAAAAGATATATTTTAATTGAATAATTGCAAAATGCAAAGTCTTGCCAGCATGTGCTATGGCATATTCAAATACCAATCACTGGAAATAAACGTCACGGTGGCATCTATTTGCCTGCGATGTGTTGTACCCTTGACAATGAATGTACCCATAAGATATCATGATTACAAGAAACAGTGTAAGAAAAACTGAGCAAAATGAAAAAGAACAATATTCTGATACCAATGCCAGCAACTTAAACATCAAGATGGCTGTCAGAAAAGTGATATGAATGTCTTGCTTATGGCTTGCAGGCAATACAAAAGTTATTTCAACATTATTTTAAAAATTAAATTACTTTTTTAGATACAATGTGAGCTTCTCTGCTATAAATTGAATTTTGCAAAACAATGAATTCCTTGATGCATTTAATTAAACTAGTACTAAAGCAAAGTCACAGACATGCATGTACACACACTTCAGATATGTTTTTGATAACTCCCTCCAATAGTTGATACTAAAATATTACTTTTCAAAATACAACCCCTTTCAAAATCTTCTCCAGAAATGTGACCATCAGTAAGCAAGTGCAAAGTACAAACCAAATTGCTTCTGAATGGCTGCCACCAAGTACAGTTATTATGTATGTCAAGTTGAAGGTAATTCCTATAAACAGCCCTGTCAAAGAAGAGATTAGTAGTTTCTTGTCAGAAAAGAATGTTGTTGGCATCTTGGCAGGTTTTTTGATATTACTCAGCATATGGTTGACTATACATAGCAGTCTTGACTCGTCCAATGGGTCATGCAGGCATTCAACATCGACTATTTCAGTAAGGCGTGTCATTTTTTAGGATCTGATTTTACATACCTTTAAGTGTCGAGTATTCACTTCATTCGGATTCTTATAAATCCATATTCTTTTACAAGGTCATTATTTAGATGCCCCAAGAGTTGCATAAGGCAAAATCAATGTCAAAACATGTATACATTTTTGTATGAAATGAACCAAAAGGTGTGACGCAGTAAAATATGGATTGAATGTTGCGTGCGGTGATGTCACTTTGAAAGCTATGCATATTATAAACAAATTCACACTACCCTTGATTGTGACGATTCCACTTGACACGTTCTTAATTTGACCAAAGTTGAGTACATGGCCACCATTGTAAAAGTCCACAGAATGTGATGAATAATTTTCGTTGGGAAGTTTCCTGGTAACAGTTACGGTGCAGAGCATTCAATGATTAGTACTGATTAGACTTTGGTTCAAGAAAATTAGTATTCAATTTTAAAATAACAATTTATATTTAATTTAAAATAAATAAATACACAAACATGACAAATGTGCAAACATGTCCCCTGTGACTTGTACTATAGCTAGTAGAAAGCTCAACCAGTCAGATAACATTTCACCTCGATCACTAGTCATAGAACCTGTGACCATGATGTTTTTCCAAAATTACTCGCCCAATCACATTATTCCTTGAAAATTACTGTCGCTGTTACTTCCGAATCTACTCCGTGAAATATGAACAAATGTCATTCTCAATCTATACAATAAATAATGAAGGGATTGAAGTAATTCTTAAGGATTAAATACCCTTGTTCCCACTATGTGGCCATGCATATGTCAGAGTTAAACTTCTAACAGAGTGCTTGTATTTGTGGGCAAGGGTGGTAGGCACTGATTTTAGTTTGATTGCTTAAGTATTTTCAATGAAACAAAATACCCTAAACAAGTTTCTTATTTCAATCAAAAATACATAATCTAATCACAATAACATTAGGAGAACATGTAACTGAAGACGGAAACGACAGAGCATTTAACTTCTAAATACATCACCTTGTGAGAGCACAATGACTGCATTTCCTCCAACATTTTCTGTCGCATAATATCCACCAGTCACACCACAAAGCGTCTTGCTCATAACCCGGAATCCTATCCCATGGGATAAGATATATACCTAATCAAAATTTGACAAATGTTTTGCCCAGAGTAATGGGGCTACTAGAATTATAAGTCTGGAAACCCAGTTTGCTGGCTCTGGGCTAAAAAAATATTCGGTCTTGTCTGCAAGAAAGTTGGGTACCAGAATAATATATACAGGCTACCAAAATGATTGGATTGATCTAGGAGTACATCATCTATAGGCTATCAAATTGCTAGGACTGAGATTCCAGATATCTAGGTCTGGGCTATTGCAATTCTTGTTATGGGATTCCAAAATGCTGGGTGTGAGGTACCAATATGCTCAATCTGTGATACCAGACTGCTAAGTTTGGTCCAGCAGAGTTGATAGTATGGGCTAATAGATTGTCATCACTTTCATAACATATTTTTGCACAAGATGTATGTCACAAGGAATAATAGATACTGAATTACTGTAAATAAGGAAAATGGAATGTCTTGAAGAATACTGTTTCAGTTTAAAGCGTCTTCTATGGTTTAAAGCATTCACCACTAAAGAATCATTGCCAACTCACCTGTCTGCATGGGTTCAAGTCTCGGGTTTGGCCAATGTGGGTATGTGAGAAAGCTTGCCAGAAGCATCTTGTGGGTCGGTTGTTCTATCCAATTTTTTCCGGGGTTCTTCCCCCACCATTAATACTGGCCACCATGCATAACCAATCTTGTGCTGAAAAATGTCTTTAAACCCTACGGCAACAGCAACCACTTTCTTTATAAAATCCTACTGGAGTGTTATCAGACATATAAACAGTTATTGATGCCACCAATTACAAATCATCTAAAATTATTTTTCTACCCACTTAACTTCACAAAATTGATTTGAAAGGTACACCTGTCTAAAACTTTACCAAAACAATAGTACTTACATTTAGCTGGAAGGTAGAAACCTGTTAAAGAAAAAAAAATAATTTCATGGATTAATGATACAAATACCTCATATAAAGACAAAATAACAAAACCATGCTGACAAAATATAATGGCTTACCAATGGCTATAACAACATTACAGCCTGTATGACCACAAATAAACACCAATCAAAATAAATCATATTTGTACATGCAGATCTGACACAATATTGATACAGTGGTTTTGTCCACAAATCAGTGAAGTGTGAGCTTCATTACGGTGCAATAATTAGCTATATACAAAGCATTTTATTAGTAATTTTGCTTGCAACAGTAGTTTTGGCTATTGACCGTCTTGTTGTTCAGTGGGATTCCTCCTGCGTGGATAAAATAAGACATCCTCTCATGAGGATTTAAATTGTTTGACAAAAGTTTCACTTGAATGAAAAAACAATTTAAATTTGTATATTAGGTAATAAGTAATAAATCCAATTTCTTACACTAGTATTTGGCAAGAAATATTGTGGTTACGCCTTAGAACAATTTGGCCATTTCTCTTTGTATAAATGTACATTGACACATAGGGTTAATAAATGTTTTTCTACTTAAGCAAATGAACTAGTATGTATCTCGTTGTAGATTGCTGGCAGCAAGAGATGCTAAAAACATGATATACAGGTATATATATACACAGGTATTTCACCCTAATACTAACTCTCCTGTGGATTTAAGGAAAGTATTGTGTTTAACTGACACACTGGTCTTTGGATCTTGTCAAGGAGTGAATGTTGTCCATTTATGTTTTCCAGCCATAGAGGGAAGTGTTACATTTGTATTTTATTTGATATGTGAAACATATTCAGCTATTAATGTCGTATCGTGAAATGACGACTTTACTAGTATGCAGACTTGAAACATTGAAAACTTTTTGTTGTAAGCTGCTGTAGATTTTTAATTCCATACTTGATATTATGGCCAATTTGGTTTCTTTGTAGCTGTCTGCAGCTGTTTGTAGCTATCTATATAATATTTATCCATTCCATAAAATCCCAACTTTTATCACATTGTGTTGTTTCGTCATTGTGATCCAAGCAACCATTCAGGTCTATCCTGTTACAGTATTATTTATTCTTTTATTTAAATTTTCAGTAGTACTAGTGTATTACTTATGTTTTGTCTTTTCTCATTTCCTTCTATCCTTGTTTTTGTCACAAAATTCTGATTTAAGGCAGTGAGTGGAAATTACTGCCAACATATATTATATAGATATGTCTGTATTGTAACAATATAAAATGCAATATTATTCTTTTCTGAAGAGGTGAAAATAAAACTAACAAATATAAAATCTAATTATAATTACCAAATATCAGAAATATTGTTGATTTATCAAATAGTTTTATTGATCTTAAAGGAATAAAAAAAAAGTAAACATAAGGACTGAGTAAGCGTGGGGGGGGGGGAGGTGTTTCTTTGCCATATGTAGCCATCTTCACTGGATCTTTAAATTAATTATTTGGTGTAAAACTAAAATCAAAGACAATTGGTACACCAGGAATATTAATGAGATTATCAATCCAAAAAATAGGAAAGGTGTGAACCTTTTCTCTTCTTTTGATACCTTCATGGAGATGAGCTGAATTGAATCCACTTTACAATTACAGTTCAAAAGACTAACATAAAACTAATCAGTTCAAAAGACTAACATAACACTAATCAGTTCAAAAGACTAACATAAAAACTAATCAGTTCAAAAGACTAACATAAAAACTAATCAGTTCAAAAGACTAACATAAAAACTATTCAGTTCAAAAGACTAACATTAAACTAATCAGTTTAAAAGACTCACAAAACTAATCAGTTCAAAAGACTAACATTAAACTAAGCAGTTCAAAAGACTAGCATCAAACTAAGCAGTTCAAAAGACTAGCATCAAACTAAGCTGTTCAGTGGTACATGGCCTGTAAACAACACTAGTATGATATTTACATCCATATGACTTGCAAAAGCATTTAAAATTGAACTTTTTTTTTACAGAATCTTAAAAATCTCATCGAAAATGTCAACAATGCCTCCACAGAAAAGATAAACCCATATTTCATGTTATCATTGGTGAAACAAAAAGGAATTAAAGGATCATTTTACCTGAGGTGACAGGACAGGATTCTGTTTCATCAATACGGTGTATCTCCTCAGCCATCAGCTTGTGCCCTGCTCCATTGAATATAGCTCCAGACACTTAAAAAATAGTAGATTCTTAAGTTTTACATTTGTTGCATATTGCTGTAAGTGTGATAGTGTATATCACAGATACAGCAATAAGCAACAAATGTTTTACTTGTATACTTGTATGTTCAACTAGAAATCTGGAATTAGGCTACATTTACTATCATTTCCATTCTCTATTATACATCCACCCCGACCCGATCTCCCTGTACTGCCAACAGAAAAGGAGGATTAAGATTTTAAGATCCATTTGAATATTTAGAAAGCACTAATCTCATAAATACAACATATTAATGCTGTAATAATTGCGCAATCGATCTTTGTTGAGTCAAATCTCACATAAAAATATGAATAATTCTTGATCTCAGTGTACATAATGAGGGGGCTACATTTTAACATCTTGCTAGAACATCATGATTTGTGTTGGATCTTAAAACTATGTATGCCTGGTGACATAAATTGCTCGTAATTGTATTTTATTATGTATAACCACACTTAAAGAATGCACATCTAATGTACTGAGACCGCAGCAAAAAATGGGGGGTAGATTATATCACAGAAACACAAGTTAATTAGTGTCAATGCCATTGGAGTAAAGAGCCTTTCTTACAAGCAAACTATGGAAGGCATTCAATACTGATCTGATGGCAGGGGTCAAAGAAACAAACCTTGGTAGGCATTTCATTCTAAACTGATGGCAAGATCCAAACCTACACACCATGGTAGGCATTCCATTCTAATCTGATGGCAGGAGTCAAATCTACAAACCATGGTAGGCATTCCATTCTAATCTGATGGCAAGATTCAAATCAATGCACCATGGTAGACATTCCATTCTAATCTGATGGCAGGAGTCAAACCTAAACATCATGGTATTATTCCATTCTAATCTGATGGCAAGATTCAAACCTACACACCATGGTAGGCATTCCATTCTAATATGATGGCAGGAAAAAAACCTATACATCATGGTAGGCATTTCATTCAAATCTGATGGCAGGAGTCAAATCTACCAACCATGCTAGGCATTCCATTCTAATCTTATGGCAAGATTCAAACATAGTGTCAGTTTGGAAGGAATGCCTATTTTTCTCATTCCTGTCATATCCATATCATGTGTTACTAGATCTGAAATTTTAGCTGTATATTACCAGAAGTCATATCAATCATGCAAAAGTATGACACTATATCTAAATAAATTCAATCATAAGTCTGGGTCAAAGTGAGACTTGGGCAGCAACATAACCTATTCAGTCAGCATGGGGCTAAGCTGGTGAAAAATGGAGATACATGGGGGAAAGTGGAGATAAATGGGGGAAAATGGAGATAAATGGAGATAAATGGTAAAAAATGGTAACAAATAGTCACTTTAAACTAATGGTTTGCATATCTTCATGTCAGATTATTCAAAAAATGATGATATATTAAAAGTCTGTAAAAGTACTAAAACGTTTCCTTTTTTTATTCACCCTATTTGTTGTATGACAATGGCAACCTCAAAATAGATTATAGTTGAAAATAAGCAATATCTACAGCTATAAATCAAAATATTCTAACAGTAATTCACAGTATTTCCATGACTGCGTTTATTCCAATAAACCTGAAATATATTTGAGAACTGTAAGTCCCATAAGTAATCAAATTAAATTAATGAGCTCCTCTGTGACTTGTGTTACTACTGAGAATGCTTATTTCCTTGAACCACTGCAAACATTTTTGCATATTATCTGTGAGGGCTGGTTTTGCGAGGTGGTAGTTTTTCTCTTAAGGTTTCATGATTGGGTACAGCATTTAAAGAATAAATATTCTTGTATATACCAATCTAAGTCATAGTTTCAATAACAAATTAAAGACACACAACTAGTAAACAAGATCAGATGTTAACCAATCAAAACTTAGGTCACCTTGACCTTTTCAAAAACTCGCGTCCTTGTCAGATCACATGAAGTTTACTTCAACAACTCAACCATGAACTTTATGAATGAACTTTCGAAGTCCATATCATCAGTATGTTAGTAATAATAATATTCTATAAATTTAAATCTTGGCTGCAATCGAGGTTAAAAATCATCCCTGAGTCCTGACCCATTTTTTTTTAACGCCTTTAAAGTCAGCTTTATTCCAAGTCAAAAAGTGCATGAAGCCATGCATCATCTCATTCATCAACTTGATTCAATTCTAACCTATCATTTAAGTCAATATTATCATCAAAATCATCCAAATCATAAACTTCAATAGATTTTCAATGCGCATGCGTGCTTTAACCATTTCCAGTATTGGTGAAGAAGTACCCAAATAGGTGTGATGTATAACACATGATTCTAGAGACAGTACGCATATACATAGAAAAGTATGACTGCAGTCGTATTCAGGATAAAATGGGATACTACAACTGCAGGTGTATTCCGGATAGAATGAGGCATTATCACCGTAGTCGTATCCAGGATATAATGGGTTAATGGTATATCAGTTTTTGCAACATTATAAAAGCCCACATTATCTAGATGATGTTAGTCAAAATTGGTCAAATTTTAAGTAGCCAAAGTTTGTTTTAATGTTTAGAATATTTTTAGTAATGGTGGCCATATCTGTAGGTGGGTCAGTGTTATTTCTATTGTCAGCGATAGAAGGCATATTTGAAGGCAGCTCAGCATCATATACAAACTTAAACAGCCATCCTTCAAAGATGCTTTGTAAAAAAAAATCAAATTCTTCTTTCATCAAGAAGTTATTAAAAACTTTCCACTATTTACAACAATGGTGACCATATATAAGGGCAGAAAGCCCCCATACCAGGATGCACAGTGCCAAATTTGGTCATAAATAATCTGATATTTTCACAAATATATATATATATATATATATATATATATATATATATATATATATATATATATATATATATATATATATATATATATATCACAAGATAACTTTCCACATGAATGCCCCAAACCTACAATGGATTATTCAAAAGCGTTGGCACCATAATGAATCAAGTACATTTCAAGATGTTCCTAATAATCTCCACGACCATCTGTTCCATGCCAAAGTAATGTCAAGCAAGGTTACACATTCAGGCATATACTGCTGCAAAGATTCGGTGGGAGAGGGTGCAACACAAAGATTAGAAAGCAGATATGACACCGAGACTACATGAAAATGGGCGGTTGAGTGAAGATGCAGAGCCGGGAGAATAGACAGTTGTACAAAGGCACAGGGCCAGGAGAATAGACAGTTGTATGAAGGTGCAGGACCAGATGAATAGACTGTTGTGTTAAGGCATTAGTCCAGGGAACATAAACAAGAGTACCAGAAGCATCAAATAAGGATACAAGGTGGATGTTGTAGATGAGCAACACAGAAGAGATATGGGAAGGAAAGAAACTCATTTTTAATTGCTTTGTTTGATCAAAACTGAATTCAAAAATTGTCCTGTAACTTTATAATAGTGATATAGTTTATTACATTGTGATACCTTATTCAGTGCTAGTAATAATACCAGAAGCTACACCCCAAAATTCATCCCATATGTCACACATACAGTTTGGTCACAAAATATTCAAAATTTGTCCCTTATGTCATACATGCTGCTTGGTCACAAAATATTCAAAATTCGTCCCAAATGTCGTACATAAGTTTGGTCGCAAAATATTCAAAATTTATCCCATATGTAATAACTGCAGTTTGGTCACCAAATATTCAAAATTCATCACATATGTCACAAAATATCCTAAATTCGTCTCATATGTCATACATACAATTTGGTCACAAAATATTAAAACTTCATCCCATAGGTTATACACCAAGTTTGGTCACAAAATATTCAAAATTTTCTGTGTCATCTGGAACGTTACAATCCATTCAGCAGTTTAAACCCTGAGGAGACAACCGAAACTAATGACTCTCACACTGGCCAGGTAATGAGCTATGGTATGTTTTGGTTCAAATCCATTCATTGTTTGCGGAATCAATGGAGAAAAGGACTGAGGTATAGACAAACAGATAGAAGGTCAATTGGAGGGTACCATAACAACCTTGATGATAAAACATTGGGAGGATAACTATAGTGAAGCTGGCCCTGACATACTTAGAAATATTTGAGTAATGGTTGGCACCGTACCAGATGATTGTAACCTCCTTGTAGAGTACAAGGTACTGACTGAGTCCAGCTGGCTATGGTGAACAAGTAAAGACCTTTTCTGGTGGTAATTCCTCCTTTCTTCGGAACTTTTGTCAAGGAATTTCTCTGAAATATTAAAGAAACAAAGATGACATGGATATTTCTTTATAACTGAAATCAAAAGGAGCGGAATCTATCTGAATGTCCACACTCAAATTTAGATAGAGCATTTGTTCAAGCCCATACTGCAGTCTCAATACAGAATCCCTCCAAACCCATACTTTACTGTCTCAATACAGGTGGTCTCCAAGTTCATACCCGTCTCAAGACAGCCTCTCTCCCAGCCCATATTCTATACAGCTGGTCTCCAAGCCCACTCTCCACTGTCTCAATACAGCTGGTCTCCAAGCCCACACTCCACTGTTTCAATACAGCTGGTCTCCAAGCCCAAATTCCACTGTTTCAATACAGCTCGTCTTCTTGCAATACTCTAATCTCAAGACAGCTACTGTCCAAGCCGATACTCCAATCCTAATACTGCCAGTCTCCAAGTCAATAACTTCAGTCTCAATACAGCCTGTATCCATGCCCATAACCATGTCTTCATACAATGTGAAGCCCATAATCATGTCTTGATACAGTCCGTGTCCAAGCCCATAACCATGTCTTCATACAGCCTGTCTCCAAGCCCATAATCATGTCTTTATACAGCCTGTATCCATGTCCATAATCAAGTCTTTATAAAGCCTGTATCCAAGCCCAGAATTATGTCTTTATATAGCCTGTATCCAAGCCCATAATCATGTCTTTATACAGCCTGTATCCAAGCCCATAATCCTGTCTTTATACAGTCTGTATCCAAGCCCATAATCATGTCTTTATACAGCCTGTATCCAAGCCCATGATAAAGTCTTCATACAATATGTCTCATAGTCATGTCTTGATACAGTCCGTATCCAAGCCCAGAATCATGTCTTGATCCAGTCTGTCTCCAAGCCCATAATCATGTCTTGCTACAGTCCGTCTCCAAGCCAACATATATTTTCTGAGTAACTCTATATAGTACTCAGCATCTTCCAACTATCTCTATAATGGTTCCTAGTTGGCTAAGAGATGAGTTGAAATACCAATGTCATTGTGCAAAAATTTTAAATCCCTTCGAATCTAATCCCTTGGTAGCCTTGCAGTATTCATTTTTATTACCAAGAGCTAGTGATCGGAATGAATCAGAATTTTATAATCAACAGTTCCACTTAATCAACTGACACTTGATTATAATCCATTACTAAGAGCAAATTTTAATTTTTGATTGATGTACTTTGTATGCCCTTGTTCAAGAGTTCAAAATGTTAATAAATAAATGTAGAGTAATCTCTTTTAATGACATGTTTATTTCAACCTGAAAAAAAATATTTTTTTACTTGTGTCGTATTGTTTTTGTTCTATAACTTTCTTAAATGAAAGCAATGTTTTCATAGTAGATCAGTCTTATGTAACTGACTTACTGTTGCAATCCCTACAAGTTCTTTCAATGATATGTGATGTGCCTATATTTTAAAGTAAAAAAATGGCATGGTTTTCTTCTTTGTCATTATTTACACATACAACAAAACATTTTACAATTAAACCTAAACAAATTGTCAAAATTTGCTAAACTTTGTTAACTCTACAATTTAACAGCTTAATTATGAAATCATGACTGTATGTTCCTAATGATGAAACTTTGCACCTACAGAATATGGCATGGTTTTATATCTCTATCTTTTGAAAAGAATAAATAACAGATCTACTTCAGCGGACTGGAAGCCCTATTTAGCTTACTGTTCACACAGGAGATTTAATAACCCTTTTCTGCAAAGCAACTAAAAAAGAAATACAGTAGTCTCCCTTTCCCACATTATTGATTATGGATTTTTACAATTGAATGTTATTGGTTCGCTTAACCTATAGATGATTAATTGTAATTGATAGTTGAGACAGCCTTAAAGAAATCATTCAATGAAACACATGTATAGAAATCTTTAAATGAGACAGCTGTAAAGAAATTTCTCAGGGAGACAGATTTATAATGAGTCAACTTTATAGAAATCTTTAAATGAGACAGCTGTAAATAAATTTCTCAGGGAGACAGATTTATAATTGAGTCAACTTTATAGAAATCTTTAAATGAGACAGCTGTAAAGAAATTTTTCAGGGAGACAGATTTATAATTGAGTCAACTTTATAGAAATCTTTCAATAAGACTGCAATACTGAAATCTTTCAATCAGACATTTTTATCGAAACCTTTCTGTGAGGCAGCCTTACAGAAATCTTTTAGTGTGACAGCCTAAAGAAATCTTTTAGTGAGACAGCTGTAAAGAAATATTTTAGTGAGACAGCCTAAAGAAATATTTTAGTGAGATAGCCTTATAGAAGTCTTTTAGTGAGACAGCCTTTAAGGAATCTTTCAGTGAGACAACCTTATAGAAATATTTCAGTAAGACAGACTTACTGAAATCTTTCAGTAAGACAGATTTACATGTATAGAAATCTTTCAGTTATTCAGCCTTGTTGAAATCTTTCAGTGAGACAGATTTATAATGGTATTTCAATGAGACAGCCTTATTGAAATCTGTCAGTGAGACAGATGTATACAAATATTTCAGTGAGACAGATGTATACAAATATTTCAGTGAGACAGCCTAAATAAATCTTTCAGTGAGATAGCCTCTAGGGAATCTTTCAGTGAGACAACTTTATAGAAATATTTTAGTAAGACAGCCTCACATGTATAGAAATCTTTCAGTTCTTCAGCCTTTTTGAAATCTTTCAGTGAGAGAGATTTATAATAATCTTTCAATGAGACAGTCTTAATGAAATATGTCAGTGACACAGATTTATACAAATATTTCAGTGAGACAGCCTAAAAGAAATCTTTCAATGACAAATCTTCATAGAAATTATTCAGCGAGACATTTACAAAAATCTTTTACTGAGACAGACACATTTAAAGAAATCTTTCAATGATGCAAATTTATTTAAAAAAACTTTCAGTGAGACAGGTTTACAGAAATCTTTTACTGAGACAGATTTACAGAAATATTTAAATGAGACGGTCTTAAATAAATATCTAAGTAAACTGCTATATTTATCAAATTTAAAAAGCAAAATCTTTACCGCAGTGAAAAACCCAAAATGTAAATCATATACATGACAAATATTTCTTTTTCAAATGTAGGTTGTATTACTATTAGTGAAATCTGCATTTTAAATCTGCATTATATACAAAATAAGCAATATTAAAAAGCTCTTGACTGATTAAATATTTTTCTACATGTACATTGATGCTAAATTTTAACAACATATTTTTTTTAAAATTTCAGTTAATCAGTGTTTAGTTAAAATTGTTTTCCAATTTTTTTCTAAATTGCAAGAGATATTGATTCCAGATTGAAAATACTGGAGGGAAGTAATAATTGCAGGAGACTATCATAATCACAAAAGGTTTAACATTTATGCTAGTTGGTCACATGAACTGTTATCCACTGTGAAAGTGAAGACAGCCATAAAGCTGATATTTCCAGCTTGCTACAATATGTTTCCTAATATTCTAGGACCAACAGTAGGAGAAATACCACAAACCTCCATTATCATGCATTTCAGTCTTTCTGGAGTATCCATTTATGGGCTTCAAGTCACTATTTTGTAGCTGTAGCATGGAAGTTTTAGTTCTTATGTCCCCAAAGTGAACAAACTCCACGACATCTTCTCCATCTCCATCTCTTGTCTTTTCTGCATCTTTTAATGATTTGGTAACTTCCTGCTTAAAATTTACAGAAAACACAGTTGCCGATTTTCCTTTACCTTTGGAAGTCCCTTTTTGTGCAGTAAGAGCTTTCTTTTTTGACAGGTTCTTATTCTCAGAACAGGTGTAAGCAAGGTGCAAACTGAGAGCTAGCACAGGGAGTTAATTCCAGAGCCGTGACAAATTGGACAAGGAGTGCAAAAATCATACATTGTATCTAAAATAAATGCAAATCTTTGATTTGTTTTTTTTTGTAAGAAATGTTTTAAATAACATACAGTAAGTAACATGTATGTAAAGAAATTATTTTATTTTGAACTTGCATATCATGCTAATTTTATAATTTGATTAATAGTGATATTAGACTGGTTGCTTCTTTTGGCAACAAGTACCTAGTCTAGACTGAAAGAAGCTGACCTGGATTTTGCATTATGTTAAAACAGGTACCTAGTCTAGACTCGAAGACGCTGACCTGGATTTTGCATTATGTAAAAACAGGTACCTAGTCTAGACTCAAATAAGCTGACCTGGATTTTGCATTATGTAAAAACAGGTACCTAGTCTAGACTTAAATAAGCTGACCTTGATTTTGCATTATGTAAAAACAGGTACCAAGTCTAGACTCAAAGAAGCTGACCTGGATTTTGCATTATGTAAAAACAGGTACCTAGTCTAGACTCAAAGAAGCTGACCTGGAATTTGCATTATGTAAAAACAGGTACAAAGTCTAGACTCAAAGAAGTTGACCTGGATTTTGCATTATGTAAAAACAGGTACCTAGTCTAGACCCAAAGAAGCTATCTTGCATTTTGCATTATGTAAAAACAGGTACCTAATCTAGACTCAAACAAGCTGACCTGGAGTCATAACAGGAAGACACACTTGTATACATGTGAGACTTTGCACCACAACGTTTTCACTGGAATCAACTTGAGTGCTGAGGAAAAAAGATTTGGAAAATGATCAAACTTTAAAGTTGCTGTACATATGTGTGTATAATTTTTTTCCAATTAAAAGTATGTACCCTGATTTTCTATCACCTAATGCTGATCAGGGTCCATGTTGTTTTTATATACTGATTATTCCTAACAAACATCATAGACCCATAACTGATTTTTTATACTGATTATTCCTAACAAACTGCATAGACCCATAACTGTTTTTTTATACTGATTATTCCTAACAAACTGCATAGACACATAACTGTTTTTATATACTGATTATTCCTAACAAACTGCATAGACACATAACTGTTTTTTATATACTGATTATTCCTACAAACAGCATAGACCCATAATTGATTTTTTACACTGATTATTCCTAACAAACTGCATAGACCCATAACTGTTTATTTTATACTGATTATTCCTAACAAACTGCATGGACCCATAACTTTTTTTATACTGATTATTCCTAACAAACTGCATAGACCCATAACTGTTGAGGCATTATGTGACTGGAGATCTGAGATGAAATAGATGCATTCATCTTGTACATGATTCTGATGAATACAAACAGTACTCTATTACATATATCACTCTAATTAAATAGAGTATTCTAACTACATATATCACTCTAATTAAATAGAGTACTCTATTACATATATCACTCTAATTAAATAGAGTACTCTAATTACATATATCACTCTAATTAAATAGAGTACTCTATTACATATATCACTAATTAAATAGAGTACTATATTACATACATCACTCTAATTAAATAGAGTACTCTAATTACATATATCACTCTAATTAAATAGAGTACTCTAATTACATATATCACTCTAATTAAATAGAGTACTCTAATTACATATATCACTCTAATTAAATAGAGTACTCTATTACATATATCACTCTAATTAAATAGAGTACTCTAATTACATTTGTAGAAATAACAAAACATGAAGGTTATACTAATATCTATAAAAGGACAAATGTATCCGTGGATAAAATAAATCCATTTTTTAATTTATATTTGAACAGCTATAAAATCTAATAAAACCTACCATAGAGGTGATGAATTAAAATGTCTTGATGGGGGTTGGGTGGAATGCCATGCACTCTTAGCAATCTCTTGTATTTGTATGATAATCTCCATAACGCCAATTCTTAGTTAAAAACAGGTCTGTCAAACGAATAGGAAAATAACATTATCAGCATCCATGTGCAAGGTTAATGCATGCTCTCACCAAAATTGTCAATGGACACCGACTAATTTAGCTTGCAATTATTATCAAAATTCCGTCATTTGGCCATTTCAAATAATTTTTCTTGAGTCAGCAAGTTTTAAATTCAATGACACTGATCAAATATAAATTATTATAATAGAATCTGTTTTGAAAGATCACCTGTCTTGAAAGATCACCCTCTTTGCCAAAAGATCAGTCACTCATGAAAAGTGGTTTATTAACAGTCGTAATTTAAAAAGAACAAATCTGCACTGAAAATCGTGCCTCTCAAGACAAGTTGTCTTTCAAGACAGGTTTTACTGTATTCCCATGTCATACTGGTCATAGCAACATGTCAAGGCAACTGGTCATAGCAACATGTCAAGGCAACTGGTCATAGCAACATGCCAAGGCAACTGGTCATAGCAACATGCCAAGGCAACTGGTCATAGCAACATGTCAAGGCAACTGGTCATAGCAACATGCCATGGCAACTGTTCATAGCAACATGCCATGGCAACTGGTCATAGCAAGTGATTATTGGTAGATAGCTCAGTGACAAAGAAATATGTTTTGTCATATATGCCTGTGTCATGCATAGTACACGGTGCTTTATTTATTTTCAGCTGACCAGAGTGATCAGAGCTGACCAGAATTATCAGCTATCAGAGTGATCGGAGTCTACGTGGTATCAGCTGCAGAGCTGACTAAAGAAGTTAACGATAGCAGCTGTGACGCTAAACCAGAACAGCCATATAGCTGAATAAACAATGTTGCTGGTCAAGCAGCATTACTGACGAAATTGGTGGGCAATGATTGCTTCAATTAAACATTTTTCATTATTTGAGTGAATACATTTTTGCTATGAGTAAAATACATATGTTACTATTTCAGTTAAACCACATCATTCTTTCATCATGAAATCACAGTGAATCAAATACCCCTTGTCTTTGTACTGTGTATAATGTTATTTATTTTCATAAGTTTATGTGTATTATGTTAACTCATTCAATATTAATTCATGTACACCACATATTAATTATAATGCTTTTCTCATTCAATTCATTTGTCATTAAACATTTATTTGTATCACCATCAAAGGTGTTCTGTTGTAAATCAGAAATCACTCTAATGCATGCATGTATGTATGTGTGTGTGTGTGTGTTAGTGTGCATGTATACAATTATCTATATATCTAGCTTGACAGTGAATTACTGGATTATGTGTGAAATAAAAATCTTGATACATCAATGCATTGAAAAAAATGTCATGATTTTTCATAGGCTGTCAATTGACATAGATAACATTATAACCTGGAAATCGAAAGTTATTCTAAGATGCAGATGTAAGAGAGAGAGGTAAATATGGCCATCGTCTTTTAAAACACGATTCGTGTTCCAATCCATGAACGTGAAAGTAATTATCTATTCTTAAGATGCCAATTTACTTATAAATTTTGGAGGAGAATTACATTACTGTTTATATTTTCTATGCAATCAAGCTTAAAACACAGCAGAATGTAAACTGTATAAGTGCTGACATCGCGTTGGATCCAGTAAGATGCAACTTCAATCCCTTATAATGTATATTGCTAGCCTGTAGTGAATGTTCGAGTATCGAAAAAGACAATTTGCTTGATATAAGTGATTATTTGATATATTTCATCTCATGCACGAGTTTTTCAGTGACTAGATGAAATATATGTCATTAACTCGCTTCCAGTAAATATCCATTTTATATTACCAAAGGTAAATATTCGCATAACCAAATTCATCATTGACACTAAGTAAGACAAAATATTATGAGAATAAAATATTTGAAAGAAATTGGTTCTTTCTGGACATAGATAAGTAGCGGTAGAGTAATATGCCTGGGACATACTAAAATCTAACTTACACAGCCTCTTCTATCAGTGTCGTAGACCCCATCATGCAAACTAAACACGTTCTTAGGTCACCAACCCAACAGGGCCACCTGAAAATAAACTCAAATTAACTGTTGATGATAAAACTTAATAAATTTTATATGACCATTTGGTCTGTCTAGATGTATGTCCATCTGTATGTCTGTCTGTCTGAATGGATGGATAGTTCCAAAAAAAGGTTATGGTACAGAAAAGCAACAATGAATTCCACAAAAACTGCACACAAAAAAGCTTTCAAATAAATGTGTAACTAAATACAAGATAAAATATTGAAAGTAAATATGTAACAATACTGTAAAATATATATAAAGTAACACATAAAGGTAATATGTTAAAAAATTCTTAGAATAAATGTTCTTTAAAATCCATAGTTCTTCAAAATATTCAAATATTCTTTCAGGTGGTACATCTTTGTACATTATCTCTTTTAAGACAGAAACAGAAAAAAATTGTTTCACTACAAGACTTTACACTGAAAATTCAATTGTAGTCAAGTACAGAACTGTATGCACTTAATTTGAACCATGTTTTAATATATTATAAATTGTCTCTAATTATTGGCTGAGAATTTGTAAAGTTTTTTTTTCTTGCCTCAATAATAATAATAATAATAATAATAATAATAATAATAATAATAACCATGATGACTTAATATAGTGCCTCATCTATTAGATAACATATAACAACATAGTCACACAAACCTGTCAAATGAATAGTTTGAGGGAAACATGTGACAAAAATGAATACAGGATATAATCGATGAGTAAAACCGACATTGTGATTTTAAAGCAAACCATCTGTTTCTGCAAGACACCTGTGCTGCATGCAAGCTGTGATACATACATTGATGTGATTTGGGAATATAAGGCAGTTGAAGATATTGATAAAGGTGTGCACGTCACTATAATCCTGGCTGAAAGAGGGTAGACTCAAAATATGAACAGGAAAGTAAAGATATAATATTGATTTCTTGAACAGTGAATAGCTTTTATTTTGTCAAGAATACACACACACACACACACATACATACACACATACATATATATATATATATATATATATATATATATATATATATACATAAATTGGGTTCCAAGGGTTGTTATCGCCAGGGTGAATGTGGGAGATAAGCACCCATTTCCCTTGGAAAAAACCCAATTTGTTTTGTATCTGAAAGAGCCTCTGCCAGCCAAATCCAGCTCTAGACCTTCACGAGCGGCTTAACTAAGCCCCACGGAACTTTTTTAAACAAAATGGAGAAGGGATGACAGGCGAGTTTCTGGCGCCTCAAAACCAGATCCTTCTGGCATATGGAGCTTGTTAACCTTGTGTTGTCACTCATCTAGGAGAATGTAAACTCTGACTACCAACCTTTGCTGCCTTGTGACCATACCCTCTCATGGGAAAGGCTAAGGGAGTAAACCCTAACAGAAAATCCGGAGATTGACTCCCTAAGGCAAGTTGGAAATGTCAATGGAAAGGGGGAATCAGCTGCATGGGCAACAACTGATTCTTAATACCACCTGGTCCAGGCTTGTGCCCTGGAGAGGACACTCCAGCATTGCTCCACATTGTTGACAACACGGGAAGCAGCAGTTTAGCAGTTATAAGCAATCGCTTGATTTATGTAGAGTCTTACAACAGGGGTTTCACTGGACAGCTACCACCTGCCTCAAGCTGTGCAGCCCCCAGACAATAAGGTGACATCCCGTCACAAATCGTCTGCTGTACTGGGTGTATAGGGCGAGTACTGCACCAACAAGTAACAAACAAAATCCAACAAGGAAACCTCCAATCCTAAAGCTAGGTACCTGGAATATCTGGACCATGCTGCCTGAACTCTCAGATGATCTCCAGGCAATCAGCAATGATCGAAAGACTTCAGTCATCAATGACGAACTTGCAACACCCCAGGTCTACATTGCCACACTACGGAAGACATGGCTACCAGATTCCCGGTCCCTCAGAGAAAAGAACTACACATTCTTCGGGCAAGTAAAGAGTGCTGATGAAGCCAGAGAGTTTGGTGTTGGATTCGCTGTCAGGAACTCTCTGCTGTTAGGGATGAAATAACCCCTCCAAAAAGGAAACATAAGACTCTCATCCTTCTGTCTCCACACCAAAAACCGGGCCTGTCAACCTGATCAGCATTTACAATAACACACTAAGTGCCACGTTAGATACCTCAGTCCAAATACTGGCAACAATTGGACATGATCATTATGAGACAGTCTACCATGAAGGGTACCCCTATCTTCCACAGTGCTGACTGCAATACTGACAAGTTGCTGGTGAAATGGAAAATGAAGCTTCAGCCAAAGAAGATACACCACTTTATGCAAGAAGAAAAACCAAACAAAGATGTGAGCAAGACATTATATCCAGATAAGGCTGAGGAATTCACTTATGTCCTCTCCAAGACATTTGATTCAAAACCTCATCAGCAGTGCCAAAGAGAGATAGAATCACATCAGAGAGACTTCATAGAGCATAGTCACATGGATCTTTGGTAAGAAGAACAACAACTAGTTTGAGGCTAAGTCTGCCACATTCACACCAATCATAGAAGAGCGTTGCAGTGATCACCTGGAATACAAACAATTTCCCTACCAGAAGACTGTACAGGTCTACCAGAATGCAAGGTGCAGAGGTTAGAACGGCATTCAGCCAATGCTAACTGGCTTTTAGCTCTGTCAGAGCCGATATCAGAAACATCAAAGGCATGTTCGATGGCATAAACAAATCAATGAGTCCCACAAACAAAGTGACAGCACCACTTAAGTCTGTGGCAGGCAACATCATCCATGACAAGGGCAAGCAGAAGGAGCATTGGGTGGAGTACTACTCTGAACTGTTCTCCAAAGAGAATCAAGTGACCAACAATGCCTTCAATGCCATTAAAAACGTCCCGCTCATGGCTAATCTGGATGAGAATCTGACTGTGGCAGAACTAAAGAAGGCGTTAGAGAAACTGTCATTAGGTAAAACGCCAGGGAAGGATGTCATTCTAGCAAAAGTTATCGAGTGCGGCTCCAGCGTGCTGCTCACCCACACCCCACCCGCACACAACCTCCTCCACCAGTGCTTGGATGAAGTTGCAGTGCCTCAGGACATGAGAGATGCCATCATTGTAACCCTGTACAAGAACAAATGTGACAGAAATGACTGCAACAACTACAGAGGCACATCCCCTTTCAGCATCGTGGGTAAAGTCTTCACATGCGTCATCCTGAAAAGATTGCAGATGATTGCTGATAAAATGTATCCAAAGTTGCAGTACAGGTTCCATGCCAAGAGGTCCACAATCTACAGGATCTTCTCCATCAGGTAACTGCAGGGAAAATGCAGAGAACACAAACTCCTCTTCCTGGCCTTTATGGACCTCATCAAGGCGTTAGATCTGGTCAGCAGAGATGGACTCTTCACAATCCTGGCAAAGATTGGATGCCCTCTAAAGTTGCTACGCATGCTTTAGTCCTTCCACAAAGACAAGAAAAGCACAGTGTAGAATATGATGGCTCAACGTCCAACCCCTTCAAAATCCGCAGTGGAGTGAAACAGGGTTGTGTTCTAGCCCCCACATTTATTAGCATCTTCTTTCCTGTCCTGCTCAAGTATGCCTTTGGGACTTCCACAGAAGGGATCTACCTGCACACACGATCAGAATGCAAGCTGTTGAACCTGGCACAACTAAAGGCAAAGAGCAAAGTGTGTGAAGCAGCCATCAGGGACATGCTCCTCGCAGCTGCTGCTACTCCATCCACTCACACTGAAGCGGAGTTACAACACCTGATGGACCGCTTTGCTAAAGCGCGAGTTTGGGCCATCCATCAGCCTAGGAAACAAACGTGATGGCTCAGAACATGGATCCCCCAAGTATCATCATAAGCAACTACGAACTTGAGGTAGTCAGTCAGTTCACATACCTCAGCTCTACCAACGGATTGGAAAGGCATCAACAGCTCTCTCCAGGTTGTCGCAGATAGTATGGAAAAACAGCATGCTAACCCTGGACAAAAAGATATCATTGTAACGTGCCTGCGTGCTTAGCACTCTCCTGTATACCAATGAAACCTGGACTGACTCTGTCTGCCTCACAAGAGAAAAGACTGAGTGCTTTTTACATGTGATGTCTTTGACGCATACTCGAGATCACTTGCTATGATTGAGTAACAAACGAGCCAAGATTCCCAGCATGGGCACACTCCTCTACCAAGGTCACATCAGATGGCTGGGCCATGTATGTCGGATGGATGACCATTGGATCCCAAAGACCTTCTTTATTCAGAATTTGCCTCTGAAAATAGGTCTATCGGACGACCACATCTCCACTTCATGATATGAAACCCCTTGAAATCGATATCAACACCTGGGAAGAGTTTGCGCTTGATTGGTCCAGCTGGTGACACACTCTGCTCAATGGTTTGAAAGCCGGTGAGGTCAAGCTATGCTAACTGATGAAAAGCGATCATGGAGGAAGAGGCAGCAGCTCCAACACAGACATCAGACTCAACTTTCAAGTGCAGCAAGGACTATGACTAAGTGTAGCAGATTTCTTGACATATATAATGACAGGATTACTAAAACAATGACCATGAAATTACTAAACAAATTAAAGACGTTAGGTTTGTTTGGATGTCAAGTATTAGTTGGGTTCTATTTATTATACAGAGGTTTCTCTTTGTAGCAGAGATAAAGGGCTAGGAACTGATATGGTGAAATGGCATTTGATGTATAGGTGATCTGAAGCAAGTTTAAAAGACAATAATGAAGACTTTAGAAAATTATCATCAGGAAGAATCTAGTCTAAAATTTTAACATGTTTGGAGGTGGGATGGCTAACTGACTGTTTCAGGTTAAAATGTTAATAGAACCTAGTTTTGATTTGTATGGATTTCCATGACAGTCAAAGTGAAAGTTGAAATCTCCAAGAATAATCAGGCTGCCGCCAATCATATTTCCATAGTCATGGAGATTAGACAGCTGCTCCAAAGAGAAAGATCAGGCAACATGTTTTTTGTCTTTTTTCTACTTGGAAGAGAGTGAAAGAGTGAAAAAATAGGAACGGACATTTGTTTCAATATGAGTGAGGTTTTTACCAGTTCAATTATACCAGTTTTATATCCTTGTTGACTCGTCCCTTCATTCATATCAACAATGGTCACAGCGAGACTTTTAACCAATTTATTTATACTCACAAATGAATGACTTAAGAAGAATGTATTTCCATCAATTTACATATTATAAACACCATGTAGACTTGAAATTGGCAGACTGCATCAAAACAATATGTGACAATTTGAAATTTTCGAAAGATTTTTTTATTTTTCTCAACATAAATATATGTTAGAATAAAAGCATGCATACATCTTCGATGATTATTTTGTAAAAAGTGGCAATAAAACGGGGTGCTAGAGTTTCAATACATTAGACTTGATTTAAAGAAATCTGGAATGCTAATCATTTCACACAAGTTGTTTTACTAGGGCTTTTTGTTTCAAAATACATGTCAAAATAATCTGGTAGGTAAGAATTATCCTTTGTTGTCACTGACATGCATCAGAACTGTCTTGACAAGTTTAGTTTTAGCAAGCTCAGCATATTCCAAACACAATAGGCTTGTGACTAGATTACATCCTGAAAGTTAGCAAATCCAAATCAAAATGTAAGTAATTTAGTTCCCAAAACTTGATCCAAATAGTAAACACTCACATTATGTCCATGTAAGAAAATGTAGGACTGGTCATGACAGTGACCAGAAAATGAAAATGACTGAATTTGATAATAAATACATTATGTCAAAAAAAGAATCCATGGATGAAAGAAACTGTGCATTTATGTAATAGAAGAGTGTATTACACAAGGTACCTTGCCAAACTAGAGTTTGCATAAGTCAGATGTTAGCTTATCCTAGGCATCAAAAGATTCAGAAGTTAAAATGCAATACCAATCCTTGCTGGTAGTCTAGCGAACAAGATCACTGTGTTTTCCTCAACCATGTTCCTTTTCATATTATTTAGATAAATTCAGATGAGATCAATTTTGAGGAATGTCAGGACAGATTATATGCGGATGAATCTTCAAACTTCTGTGTATGTCACAAGCACCAGCCTCCTGTAGTAATGACTATTGGATTGTGTTAATCGGGTAATTGATAAATGGACGCAATGTGACAATTGCCAACAATGGACACCACATCATTCACTTTGTTCTAAAGCATAAGTTGATGTGACATAGCTCGTTCATTTGCATTTAAAATAATTCAGAGTTAAATGAGAGAGAGAGAGAGAGAGAGAGAGAGAGAGAGAGAGAAAGAGAGAGAGAGAGAGAGAGACTTGTTATTCATGGATTTTACACTAACTGACCTTTTATTTATTCATTAGATCCTACATATTTTCGGAAATATTCACCCAATGCTGGCGTGGTCATTACTTTTTGTAGGTAAGTCGATATTTATGTTTACTATAATACATGTGTGCTACCATACCACCATAATATATATTTGTTCCCCCCACCCACCCCTAGTTCCTACCCGTAAGACGTATCACATGTTTATCTTGATTTTAGTGCTACGTCTTACGAGCCGAATGACGCCATAGTGTAGTTAGTTCCGATGTCGTGGACATCGGAACGATAAATCAAAGTTTCAGGAATATCGAACATACTTGGCAACCTATATAGACACTCTTCCACTAATATATGTTTAATTAATTATACTTACTGCGCTGTTTTTATCCAAATGGAATCAATAGTTGACACTTGCAAACGGACGCATTTTTTGTTCAGTTGACATACATTTTAATTTGCTGAAATGCGACAGTTGTCGAGGTATGCCGAAGTATGTTTAAGTTAGGTTCTAATCGGAAAATAATTTTTGAACTAAACGAAATATTGCTTGCTGTTCAAATAGGCAATATAGAAATAACCATACGGAATCCGTATACCTCTTAAAGAAAGGTGTTGTGTGTCGTTAAACTTGTATTTGTTTCTTCTAATTGTGTATGATATACAGTTAAATAGATAGGTATGCAGCTATGTAGGTAGATACATAATTAAATAAATAGCTTGGATACATATGGAAATACTCCACCTGAAATGTATTTTCACGTGACTATTTTGCGTTTTTTTCTCTTAAACTGATGATGGCATGTATAATACGTACAAATGCATCTGTGTAGATTTACTGATTGTAATTGAGTAAAATTGAGTCAATGAAACAAATTAACGAGGCAATCGTCCTTCATATCATATACATGAAATGATCTTATTATTTATAAGAAAAATATGAATATGATAATGAACATTTTTAACAACATTTGCAAAGGTATTTCTGAAACATACATGCATACATACACACACACGCATGCACGCACACACACACACACACACACTCATACATGCATACATACATACATACATACATACATACATACATACATACATACATACATACATACATACATACACACACACACACACACACACACACACACACACACACATACAAACATACATACATACATACATACATACATACATACATACATACATACATACATACATACATACATACATACATACATACATGCATACATACATACAAACATATCCGTTTAAGTTATAACATGTGGATAATATTATATTTAAGTTAAGAACTATATTTTCTTCTTCCCTTTTGTCTATTGAATATGACAAGTGTTACAACAATTTACACACACATGCGCGCGCGCTTTACAAATTTACATATGAATTTGCAATATTTTTTTCCGTTTGTCACATTTGCTTGATAACTTTCTTAAATGTGATATGTACATGACTGGGTTCTTTATTTTTGCCTCTGATCGGAAATTCTGGTACGTGTACGTCCTGTGGCATCTCCCAGAGATTTCACGTAAGAGTTCCTCACCCTTGAGTACTTTTACAAAAGTTCCAATATAATTTTTTCGGGAAAATCTTGATTTTACTGTCTTGGAACTTTCCGATTGGGAGACTAGTTGAATATATTTTGTCTAGTACAAGACCAACACCTCCAGCTACCTCCAAAGTAAAAGAAGATATATTTAAGTATCTTTTGTTTGACCAAGGTAGAACAATCACAATCGCAGTCTTACCAGATAGGTATGTACCTCTCTCTCTCTCTCTCTCTCTCTCTCTCTCTCTCTCTCTCTCTCTCTCTCTCTCTCTCTCTCACCCACACACATATGTGGCTGTATCTGGGACTTATAACTATGTTAACCTAAGATGCCTTTTAAGCAGACCCTTTGTTCGAAAATTTTATAAAGGATTTTATCTCTGTAACATTCCCCCATCGCCAGTTGTTATGTGTATTGCATACAAATTTAAAATTAATTTGAAAGAAATTGTATTTAGTCGTGGGGTTTTTTATTAAAAATTTAGGGTTGTCCTTTTCTTTTTGATAATTGCATACTTTAAGTTATTTTATTTTGCCAAGTATACATTCCCGTACTGTGTGTTGCCTATAATAGCCACTGTAATTTTAAAAAGAAAATTGCATTTCATCTAAGACTTTCGTATCATTGCTATTATTAATATATAAAATATTTCTCAATTTCGACTACACTGTCCCCGATTGCATCATCGGGTTTGTGCTTTCTACTTTAAAATGAGTTTTCCAATGAAACTCTTGTATCATGATTGTGTATATGATCTTATCGGTCTTTTCCGTCCTTATTTTGTTATTTTTTTTATATCACATAATGATATGTTTTATACGGTTAAAATTTCTTTTAGTTCAATGAGTTTGGCAAGTATGTTGTTTTTGAAGATTTCTGGCAGTGTACTCAAAATATATCAGTAAGAATAAATTTATAATGATGTTCATGTATATATTTTTCTCTTTATTTTTTCGTATCATATTTTAGACAAAAGTAGTTTGCCTATATTGGAGCAGAGAGATGGACAAACCTTCCGCCAAACTCTCTCTCTCTCTCTCTCTCTCTCTCTCTCTCTCTCTCTCTCTCTCTCTCTCTCTCTCACACACACACACATATGTAGCTGTATCTGGGACTTATAACTATGTTAACCTAAGATGCCTTTTAAGCAGACCCTTTGTTCGAAAATTTTATAAAGGATTTTATCTCTGTAACATTCCCCCATCGCCAGTTGTCATGTGTATTGTATACAAATTTAAAATTAATTTGAAAGAAATTGTATTTAGTCGTGGGTTTTTTTATTAAAGATTTAGGGTCGTCCTTTTCTTTTTGATAATTGCATACTTTAAGTTATTTTATTTTGCCAAGTATACATTCCCGTACTGTGTGTTGCCTATAATAGCCACTGTAATTTAAAAAAAAAATTGCATTTCATCAAAGACTTTCGTATCATTGCTATTATTAATATATAAAATATTTCTCAATTTCGACTACACTGTCCCCGATTGCATCATCGGGTTTGTGCTTTCTACCTTAAAATGAGTTTTCCAATGAAACTCTTGTATCATGATTGTGTATATGATCTTATCGGTCTTTTCCGTCCATATTTTGTTATTTTTTTATATCACATAATGATATGTTTTATACGGTTAAAATTTCTTTTAGTTCAATGAGTTTGGCAAGTATGTTGTTTTTGAAGATTTCTGGCAGTGTACTCAAAATATATCAGTAAGAATAAATTTATAATGATGTTCATGTATATATTTTTCTCTTTATTTTTTCGTATCATATTTTAGACAAAAGTAGTTTGCCTATATTGGAGCAGAGAGATGGACAAACCTTCCGCCAAACTCTCTCTCTCTCTCTCTCTCTCTCTCTCTCTCAAACGAACGACAATGATACAAGAATATAATCTTGAGTGTATAATTGTGATTTCGAGGAGAACAAAGGAAAGCGTCTGCTGTTATTATCTAACTATCCAAAGTATTCATAAAAGGGTGGAGTGTATATTACAAGGTGTATGCAACTCAAGCTATCAAAACAGAACAACGCGTCATGATGTCGATGACAGGAGATCAAAGGCACTTTTTCCACCCTTATATAACTAACTTTTGGGGAAAAGAGATACAATTACTATTATATATCCTCTTCAATACTTTACCACTCGTTCATAGACGAATGGCAGCACTAGAGTATAATACAAATTAATTTGAACTAGATTGTTTTGGGAATCATTGCTTGACGCCACCTTCATCATCCACTCCACCCCCACTAAATATAAGTGAAAGGATAAAAACAAAACTTACAGTAGCTAAATAAGAATATTCTTGATACATCTGACATCGATTATAATCTCATTTATGTGATCTGAGTGGCGCCAAATAAAACGTTCGATGTTTGATAAACTGGTTACACTTACATTTAAACTTGAAATCTGAGCAACATGTAGTAGGCATACGTAGGATAAAGTTCGTTTGTCTAATCCAGTGACATAAAATACTCACTCGCATGATAGAAAATTACGCACAGAGAAATGAGTGCGCTCAAAACAGGGACATTTTCCAATACACACGCAACAGCATTTACATAAACTACATTGACACAGTACATCCTCACATCTTTTGCATACTGGTACTGGCTCATTTGCATCTATGTGTTCTATGGACAGATGTTGGAAGATTTGCTTTCTAATTCACTTCTTTTCGACACTGGTGACTATTGTCGCGATATCTTTGCTGGTTGTATTCATGGAAGTTGTAAATTTGTTATACAAAATAACGCTCATGCCATTTCTACCATCCCTAGCATAACGTCCCGCTTCCTGCCAGTAAGTCAGAACAGATTTTGGACATCCGAAATGAATGACAAGATCAACATCTCGCATATCCATTCCCATACCTAATGCAACCGTTGCAACAATGCAACGAATGCTGCCATCCTTCCGTCTAAAATTATCAAGAATTCGTGGGTACTTCTGTGAAACATTTCTATTAGTAGATGTTGTGAATCTTCCTTTTGATCGATATAGGCATAATGACCAAGATATTCTTTCATAGTGACAAAAACTTCAGCCACAGTGTCAATACTTCTGCAATAAATGATTGCTTTCTTTGATAGAGCCCCTTTTTCTTTTATATGTTCCAAAAGCCACAACAGGTTTTCCTTGTAATCACGATTCTCCATTTTAATGATTTCAATGAATATGTTGTGACGATCAGGAGATTTGAACACAATCTCTGTATCATCTTCATAGAGTTGTAGGAAGTATAATATATCTGTTTTCACCTTCGCTGTAGTTGTTGCAGTAAGTGCCATAACCGGCACTTTCAGTATGCTTCTTAGTTCACCCAATCGCCGGTACTCGATCCTGAAATCTTCTCCCCACTCAGAAATACAATGGGCTTCGTCAATAGCAAGTAGAATGCATTTCACCTGCCATACATTTTAACAAAATACATCTTTCCAATATGTTTTCAAGCAAGCTTCAGGAGAGCAAAAGACAAACTGATATTTTCCGTTTCTGATACCTGACAAATCAATTAAAATGGGAATCACGATTTGATAATATATGAAAGACATAAAAATCATTTTAAATTAACCCGTTTCTTTATATCAGTTATCATTCTAATTGTAAGTATATATGTCAAATTGCAACAGTGTATTATGTAATTAATGACAAGTTATATATCTGATTACAAAATTATACTTATATCATCACAAAAGATAAAGTAATGTTTAATTAGCTTACCTGTAACCACATTTTTGTCCATATTTCCAATGCTTTCAAGTCTGCAACAAGAAAAGTTCCACTTTTGGAGAGATGCGATTTGTTCATCTACTAGTGACGTCAGTGGCGAAATAACCAATGTGATAGGGCCATCTTTTTCCTTCATCATAGTAGGTATTACTGTACATAGAGTTTTTCCATATCCAGTCGGAAGAAGTCCAAGAACGTTCTTGTGATTTAATACGGCGGATGCAATTAACAGCTTTTCATCTTTAATGTCCATATACATATTTCGAGCTATCTCTAACTCTTCCAACTTTTCCTTCAACACGCGTGGATCCATTGTATGTGCACAGTCTTCTATTTTGCCTCGTTTTAAATTCACTCCTCAGTTGGAAAAGTTATATAATATCTGTAGCTTATGAAATTATTTAAATAAAACAGGACATGGATACTTGCTGTTACTGCAATCAGAGTTTCGAAAAGAAACCTGATGACAGAGGATACTATAGATTTTCGCTGGAGAACACAATTAGAAAAAAAATTGAAAATGCTCGCGAGGCTCTTGTGAAGATAACTGGCTCCAGATTCACCCCCGTGTCATCAAAACGCAGAGGAAACTTTTTGTGTACTAAGTGTTGGAGCGCACTAAATGAGACTGTAAAATACCAATATGCTTTGAAGGAATTTTGGGGTAGGACAGATTCATATTCCTATATTGGGAAGAAAAGAGAACAGTGCGGACCGTCTGTTGAAAAGAAACCGCGTTATACAAGTACACCTGTAAAAGTAAGTATACACATAATTTTAAATTCGGTTATCGTATTGTCACAAGTGTCAAAATTGTAATTTTAAGGGTTCATAAATATAATTATATTTATAATATTCAAAATTCATTGAACATATATATTTTTCTTCTCCTAAACTAAAGTTGAAAACATGCGATTATAATTATTAAAGTAGTAAAAAAAAAGATGTCAGAGAGTTCAGTACATGGTTTATTATGTTAAATACATATTGCCGAAATGTACTTACTAGTATGTACCGGTACAGTAAATAAGTACCGTGATAGTTAAGAAAGGAAAAAAGTGCCTCTGTAAAATAATATACATGTAATTACGCCTACCTCTAATAAAATCTACATACATTACAACGTCGATTATCCAGACTTGTACGTGAGCAAGATAATTAACGTTATACTGTATCTTATATTAATTGTTGTGACATTCTCCGCATTAACTTATATTTTCAATTTTTGTATATGTTAAAAGGAACACTCAGCTGGGTGACATTATTATACTGTCACGTTGACAGTTAAGTTCCCTCCGATAGCCCGTTTGTCCCTCAATAGTTATTTTTTTTTTTGAGCAGAATTAATACAGCATGCAACTTGGATTACAGCCTGGTGCGTAGGTTATTGATGAAAAGAAAATCATTATTGAAACTGCTATTTGAGGATCTTGGTATGAAATAAAACAAGGCACTGATCACTATATAATAAGCATAATGAATATTTAGAATTGTACCCACTCCCATCCTACCCCTAGACAAAATACAAAATGAAATAACAGAAATAATGTAAACGTTTACATTTGAAAATGAAATCTATACAGTTTGTGAAATTATGTTTATTGACTTAAATTGCAGTGTATGACGGCAACTCGTAAGACCCTTTTCCAATCGACCGATAAAACAACCAGCTCAAGAAAATGGGATCCCATAGTGACAGCCATACGAGCTAAACAGTATAGCAGGGCCATAAGAGGATTGTACAATGCTACGTCAGGAACTAAAAGATCTTTTATCAACTTTGTTTCACAAATGGTACAACAAGAAGTTAGACAAGTTCTCAAACACGAATTTCCATTATGTAAAGAGGCTACCATTCCCAATATCAGCAGTTTTTCGTAGGATTTCACTCTGAACGGATCAGAACAACAAGCACCCATACTGTATGCAGCATTAAGCAATGCAGTAAAATCAAAGACCCAAGATGAAACACTACAGAAGAAAGACGGTTCATCACTAAAGCCATACATTGGCACAGCTGTAGCATGCCTTCTTTATGCAAGGGCCCCTCGAAAGGCAAATTTTCTCCAGAAAATATTTTCCTTACAATTTTGGCGGGGTGGTTTAGAAACGGAAACGATCAGACAAATGTCACATACGGGTGTTTGTCTAGGATACAAAGGGACACTGAGTGCAGTTGATAGAATAACGAAGGAATTTGATAGTGCGGCAATACAGTGCAAAAGTACAATTGAAAAAGAACTTTCAGACAACCATACCAACAGAATAATGGGGAAAACAGAGGAAGAGCATAATTTATCCATTGCAATGTCGGTGACAATTCCAAACATTGATGAGGAGATCAATCCACCTTCAGACTCTGATGAATGTGGAAATGAAGATTCAGTAGAAGGGGGTGACAGTGACAACGAAAGTATGGATTACGACGTGGAACAGGAGGGGGAAGAAGAGGATAATGAGATAGAATAAGATGAATACGAAGATGATGATGATTTCGAACGATTAGACCTAACGGAGAAACAAAAGGATGTAATTGAGGGATCAGAAGATACGATTGAAGAGGAAGACCCACCAAAGGATGATAAAGAAAGTGCATCAACTGTATGGAACGATGAGCTACATCCTGGATTTACAGCTTGCTGGGACAACGTTGGGAAAAAGGTATCAACACGCCATCCGACTCCAGATACATCCAACACACACATTAATATGGCGCTTGCATATATAGCTGTAAACCATGTCCCTGCCACCCATCTCGATTGGAAGTTAAGAGCTAAAGCCTCAGATTTGGACATGCGATCTTTCCTGCCCAAGGAAGAAGACTTCCATGAACTACGACAACGAATGACTGTATTGGTTCAGAGAATCATCACTCGCCATCTTGACTGGTTCAACCAGTTCTTCTGTAATTGCTCTATACCACATTTATTACATGAGCATTCAAAGGAATCAAGTGAGAGAAGTGTCATGATAAATCTCGGCGCGTTTCAAGAAGAACCATCATCTACCCAGGGTGCAATAGTCATTTATGAACATTTACAAAAATATGTACCTTCTGCAGATGGCCAGCCATACACAACAGTAGTTTATGGCGATGGTCTAAGTTGTGAGCGTGGAAATGACGCACAACGGGCACGAACAAATGGATTAAATCCATGGGAGCGCTTAGAAGGACTGGAACCTTCACCACAAGAGTTTCACAAGGAAATTCTACTTTTGCAAGATCACTATGACAAATTTTTCAAGGGCTCAGACGCAACAGACAGAGGAACCCTTGCTCATTTAAAAAATGTTTTTAATTTCCGCCAAGTCAAGACTGATATAAGTGAAAACTTTGCCCATGCCTGGGAACGTATGTGCCTTGTAACGGAAGGGTTGGTTTTACTCCTTGTCATGGATCAGCTGAATATGCAGGACAAATACAGTCGACCGTCAGAGGCCCCTTCGTCAATCGAAGATGCAGATGTTGATGAAAGGAAACATTACATGCAAAAGGTCAGCGATAACATAGTATGCAAAGTTTGGCATACTTTGGACACAAAAACACTCATGAAACCAGATGATACTGCATCAGTAGGATTTTGCTGTGATGAAGAGAAAGACGATGACTTTATTGGCTGTGAACTAAGAGGAAACTGTCTGAATGGAGAGTGGTTTCATTACTCGTGTGTGAACGTTGATATGGATAATATACCCACATAATGGTATTGTAGTGAAGACTGTAGACAGAAGATCCAACGACCAACCCAACATTACAACTACTGTTCATGCTATACAGATCTTGGTGCAGATGAGCCCATGATAGGATCTAATGCTCAAAACGAATGCTTAGGTAAAGAATGGTATCATCTTTTTTGTCTTGGAATGACTGCTGACGAAGTGCCAAAAGGGAAATGGTACTGCTCGTATTGCAAAGGAAAGTATCCTAAGAACAAGACTCAACATCGGAGCAAAGCATGCAGGAAAAAATGGGAAAAGATGTCAAAAAGAGAGGAAGATCATTTACTGGAGGATGGCCACGTTTACAATTATTCATTGGGGATGTTATGGAGTGGTCTTAATCTTCTTTGTAGACGCGATGCTGTGCGAGAAGCGGATGGCGAGGCTATGCTGTCACACTGGCGCCTGGATTTAATACATTTTTTCGCAAAGGGACACCCAAAATACCTGATTCTCGTACATCGCCTGATTGATGCCACAAATGGTTGGTTACCTGAAAAACTACGGCATGAAATTACATGGAACAGGACAGTCAATTATGGAGGAGGTATTGGCAGAAACCTTCCCATGGACCTCATGAATGAAGTCCTAGACAGGCTATTCAAGGATCAGTTGCAAGGAGCTAAAGGTCGATACACTGAAAATACAATTAGTAGGTGTAGTCAAATCGTAGGTCCTTTGGGAGAAGCGCTTGATGTTCTTTTTGACGATAAGTTGGTAGAAAATGAGATTTTCAGGCACCGAAGAAGGAGTCACAACAGGGACGGCAATGTTGAGAAGATTGTTCGCTTTCTTGTGGGGGAGAATCTGTTCCATTTTGTGCCTGGCAGGCAGTACAGAGCTTTTCCATATTATAAGCACGATATAAATCCAAGACATCCTGGCAAATTCATTCCCAAACTCAAGGAACTTTCTAAACGACTAGATAGTGCCAGGTCTATCGTTATAAATAATTAACATAAAGTAGATTTTATCATTGCGTTATTTTTTCTAATGAACATTTTAAGGCCAAATTTACTTTTGTAGTGTCTCTGTAAAGGAATATGCGTGAATACTTATATGAAAGAGACAGTGACAAGTCAAATTTAGTTATCATTTGACTTTTTACTGTATGGCAGTACGAATAATTTATTAACTGCCAAAGAAAGTGAAGTAAAGTGTAATACAGCCTAGCACACCCAGCCGGATTCATAGTTACAATTCAAACCCGAACTCACTCTCTACTTATATCAAGTGGATCATAAACTTTTTTAAAAAATTGTATTTTTCACATGTGTGTTACACCTAAAGAAAGCAATACTTCCTTGAAATGCAGTATCCCCAGAATGGACATTGTTAACAGTGACATACTATTTTTACAACTTTCAATTTTTTTTTTGTACTGTTTTTTTATTTGGTAAGTTGAACTTTGTTCAGCGTAGCAAATACCATGGAAGTTAATTTTTCTGGACTCAATTTATCTGGAATTCTTGAAATAAAATATTTAATTAAACTTGTATTTGGTTCACATTATTGTAACGGCTAGTATTTTAGTAACTCCCCCTCCCTCCATTTTTGGTATTTTGCTAAAACAACAAATCCTTATGATGTCCGTTCTCGTCTATGCTTACTTTGTCGCCAATTTAATATAAACAATAAAAAAATACAAACTGAAATTTCAAGCTTCATTTAGTAAACTGTTTAAAAAGTAAACTAATAAAAAAAATCATCTATCTTATAACATATTTCACAACTGTTATGTATGCAAATAAACCGATACTTAGCGTTGTTATTCATTCTGAAATGAATCCCTGCACTATTCAAATTGAAATTGATATAGATCAACTTTATTTGTATAACTGTGCGCAAACCTTGTTCTACATAAAAGTAAAATAAAAAAGAGAATTAATGACACACACATAAGTTATTTTGTCATGTCAAAAGTGTAGTCAATTTATCCGTATGTATGTATTTACTAACACCATTGTCGGCGATTAGGAAAAACATACATTGTTTATACAATCGCTGGTTACAATGTGTTCACGCACCTTGAAGTCTCTCTCCCCTTCTTTGCAAATGGTCACATGATCAAGTAACAAATGAGTTAATTAATCATTCATTAGTTGATTCCACGCTGGTTCCAATACTATCTACTGTAGTTCATTCTCTCAACTGATACACAAAGGCACTATTTATTGTTTCAGTATAACAAACAAATGCCATTTGTATTATGGCTTAGAGGAACAAAATCGTGATGTTTGTTAAAACCCATTTGATAATTTCGTTTCGTGAAAATAAAACAGCTTTATTGAAACTTACTTCGGCATTCCTCAGCCACCATGGCATTGAAACGTGTTTCAAAGGAACATGAAAAATGCGTTCATTTCCTAGTGTCAGAGTTAGATTCGATCACGATCAAGACAGCAAAGTAAGTATATCAATAACTCTTAAATATGTGGATAAATGTTGATACTTATTGCCAAGTATGTGATAAACATGACAATTTCACCTCTTATTCTCTGTTCAGTATATTTAAAAACACTACACAGCGCTGCTCTTTAGGCAGTAAGACCCAGACGCGAGCAAACATAAATATCAGCGTCGGGGTAGGACTAACCTACCCCATGACATAGTACTGATATTTTGGTCAGGCAAATAAGATGAAGTGCAAATAAGATTTGCAAATAAGCGGCTTTATTGATTTATACCTGCTTACATATATTTCTTGATAGGATTTGAGAGATGAAAAGTTAAAGAAACTTTACAAGTCATGACCCCGAAGCTTTATTTACCGACAACAATGCATGAAGGACTGCGACAGCGTTCCGAACTACATAGCCTTCGGCTGTATGTTCACCATGTCACATGGCATGTGCACAGTATAAACTATAGATATACACAGTTATGTAATGTAACTGCTCATACTACCACCCTGAATATTACAAAACTTTAACTTACAATTCTTAAAATATTTAACAAACTTGCATTAGAACAAAGAATAATAAAGTTTTCATCGACGATCACTCACCAGTTGGTTTCCGCATTGTTCTTGTCGTGTTGTTTTGTAAGTGATATGTAATTGGGTCATTGTACAATTTTACTCCAATAACAGCTATATAATCCAACACTGTATTATGGCGGTCAAGCGGGATTTTCAGATTAATTTTGTACACGCGATGTCTAGCAGTTGTTTACATATGTAAAGCTGTAGCCAGTAAGGACGCAGATTTATTATTTACAATTTACTCTAAAATGTCTACAATTTTTATAAGTTGAAATTGAAAGAAAGAATATACATTACGTCTTTGCAAAGTTGATGGTCATTAACAAAAATCCATATATATATATATATATATATATATATATATATATATATATATATATATATATATATATATATATATATATACATATATATATATATATATATATATATATATATATATATACATACATATATATATATATATATATATATATATATATATATATATATATATATATATATATATATATATATATATATATATATATATATACATAATATTGTTAAGGGTATTTCATTTTGTCAGACATTTCGCCATACTTTATTGATAAAACGTCAGACTCCTGTGATTGCATTTAAGAGAGATAACTCTGCTGGAACTAGACAGGGCTAAGAGTTATCTAGTCACAACAGACCCAGGTGTCAAATATTTTTTTTTAAAAAGTCATTTAAAAAATACCAAATATGATTTAGATATGAATTAACCTAATCTCACATGTTGCCAAGAGGCTTCACGTTTTTAAAAGCCTAACAGAAAGTTCAACTCTTACATAATGCACTAATCACAGCTAGTGTTGTTTTTCATTTTTGAATGCAAGGTACTCTTCACTTTAAGCTCTGCCCACTTGGGGGTTGTACAGTTGGTACCGTTATACCATAAAGGAAGTTCGCAAAGTTGTTTAAATGCGGACAAGGGGAAGGGTTAAAGGACCTTGTGGAAGAATGCAAGATAGTATATTTTGCAATGGTATTCTGTGTTGAAAAGCTGCTTTAGGACTACTGCGTGTATTCCAGTATGTTTTGCGGACGTCCTTAATGGTTGATAACTAAAAGTATAAATTATTTGTTAATTTCAGTTTGTACGATTTGTGCCATGGAATACAATGCTATTGGGCATTTCTGCACACTTAAGGCGTCCGTCACTAATACTGAAGCAAAACACATACCGAATTCAACCGATTGACGAAAATAAAATATTGCAATGGTTACCAGTTGTAAAGAGCCAGTTGTCACCGAAATATGTTGCTCATACTAATGTTAAATTCGGACACACCAAATACCACTCCCGTGTTTTCATAACTCTCCAAAGATCGACCTGATCTTCGCACAGCTTTGAAAAGATGTATTGTTTATATATCCCAGTGTTGCCAGATACTTTTTTCAATTCCCGCCCGTGTACCTTTAAAAAGCAGCCCTAAAACAGCCCAATTTATATTTAAAATCTTAGGAGTAACCAAGAACCAAATACCATAAAGTTAACAATATTATAACAGTTATATAGTGATAATAGTGCCTCCGCCTTACAGGCTACAGTTACCAGCAATTATATGCTATTGGTATGCTAGCTTAATTGAAATTTGAAATTAGAAGCGCGCTTCGTTCTTCATGTTCCGGAATTTAAAAAAAATGTAACAATGTGAGATACATCTATGTAGATACATTCAGAATAATGGATTCATTAATATTTTTAGATATTATCGTCACTAGCGCCAATTTGAAATTGAATGCGGAGAATTTAATAGCAATTTGATGCAGCCCAAAATTAGGGCGACACAAATCAGAAACCAGCCCAAAATACCGCAACCCGCAATCTAGAAAAATTTCCCGCAACCAAATTTAGAAAGGAGCCCAATTGGGAGAAAAAATCTGCGGATATGGCAACTCTGATCTTTTCAATACAGAAATGAAATATATTACTTTGGACTGTTTTTTTTTCTCAGCACTTCGATCGAGTAAGGAGGTCAGGTTTATAGCTAGTTTTACAAAATTAAACGTAACAATTACAATAATTGCAAAGGGTCAATAAGCAAACTAAACCGATCCTGTCAAATAAATTATTAAAGTTCAACATTTTATATTTTTAAAAAGCTAATATGTGGAAGAGAAACAACAACGAATATGATGTAATATGTTTACTATGTCTTGTTTATGGGGGAAAAATTACTAAAGAATTTAAAAACAGACTATGCACCCTGGAATTTCTTTCTTGCGGCAAGTTGATGCGTTGGGTAGAAGACGATTGTGTAAGTGTAGGACAACTTCTTCAAAATGCGAAACTTGGATTAAGATGGAGACATTTTAGGTTTACATTTCCATTTTGTACATACTGTATTTATTTGTATGATTCTAAAAGATGCATAGTAAATTGGATTTTCTGGGTTATAGGTTCAAGAAGGTCATCAAATAGGTCTACATGTTCACATTTAGAAATCACATTTTCATGTGCATTTCGAGTCTAAACGTGGGATATTTTTGGACACTTTATGAATGTCACTGTCCTCGATTAATGTACGATAGCTCTTTTTTGATAAAAAGTGGATTTTTGAAACAAATTGACACGTGATCCCATGTTTACAGCAATTACATATCGTTGCAAAGAATTACCCGACATGGTGGGTATATATGAATGGGTTAGCCTTGACGCAGGTGGATGGCTGCAGTATCCATCACTACAGAAGTCACGGTACTAATTCAATTCCCATAGTGAAAATATGGAAACACCACCATATTCAAAATTCAATAACTTAAATGTATTGGTGCTAATGATCAGACCTATATTTATCCATGCTCAACTATCCTTGATGCAAACTTCTGTGTCCATATGAGCCGCGGCATTTTTGTAATCAACATATGCATGAAACACATGTTATTGATTCTGCAACAAATGAATCGAGTGATACTTTCGTTTTTGAGTACTCCTAAGTCAAGCCTGTAAAAATGCTCAAATATTGCATCAATGGAATAGTGTCTATATATTATGAAAATTACAGAAAGGATAAGCTCTCAAGATATTTTTTACGACAATTTTACTTTTTATTATTAACCAATTATGGACCACACAAGCCATATATACTCTAGTATTTCTTCATCTATTGCTAGACTGGTTCACAGTTCTTCCATATAAATAGTACAATGTGTCTTACAATGATGCTACGCATAGTATATGTGAAACTGAAATCATAAGACTCCAGCTGCCTTCTGCACACGTGTGTGTTAATCAGTGACATAGGCAACATAATGTTAAAAAGACATTTTAATATCTATATTTTTAAAGATAATACTACATATTATTTAAGAATATTGTTCTGAATATATGATTTAATTTATATTTAATTTAATTTAGTTGTTTGTCAGTTTTAAATTTTTTATTGTATTATTTGCTATTATATTGTAAATTTATTCACTGGAGATTATATTTTTACGATAAATCGGTTGACCTTATTCATTCTTTCATAAACATCAGGTGTTGATCTGGATCCTGACCTTGATTCAAAATTAGTAGCAGCCACGTAAATAACTTCTGGGGATTTTTAAAAAAATGATCGGTTGTTTTTAAGGTATTGACGTGACTACGTGGGTTAAGAGTAAACAATTGTTTTTAAAGTTTATTATCGAAGTACAATCATTCGTCTAATCAAGGCCATAATCGGTGTACGAAATTTTGTTATATGGAGACAAGATTCCCCCATTTTGTGTTAGATTTTGCAATTTGGGGAATTTCGAAACTGCGTCTTAAAATATCACCTTTGTGTGTGTGTGTGAGAGAGAGAGAGAGAGAGAGAGAGAGAGAGAGAGAGAGAGAGAGCAGTTTTTGGGCTTTTACACTTGATATCAAGATGCGGTCGTTCGTTGTAGTTGATTTTTTAGTTATAGTTTTCTTCATATAGTTATAACTTATAGCGACTTTAAGGATGCTTTAATTACTGCACACCCTGATCTGAAGGCAGATCTGGCACATAAACGTGCACAGGAGCAGTGGATCAATTGTAAACAAAATGAAGTAAAAATTTGATTCGAGTTTGGCATGCGAGATCATCAGAAAGACTAAGCCAAGCATCAGATTCAACTATTTCGACGCTAACCATGTCATCTCAGTAGAGGCCGTCAACTGTGGTGACTATAAATAGTGACGTTCATTCAGAGGTGGAAGGGACATCTTCTTGTGACGTAACACTATGAGAGACGGATGCCGATATGCAAACGATAGCAGTAGCATGTCTAGTGAAGAAAAAACACAACGCTCTACACGAACACAAGACGCAGCAAACAATGGGTTAGAATCTATCAACGTGTAAATGGCTAGTCTTCTTCAGTTAAAAGCACTGGACTGTGAACAGCTGATATTAAAACAAAGTCTGATGAAGTCTGCAGCAAAAAGGTGTAGCTGGAGAAAAGATTAAAACGTATGTCAGCTGAATGAGTACGCAAACAGACTCCAGGTTTGACTTTTAAAAAAAGTTGGCTGAAGTTACGGAAGAACATCCAGTCATTTTCTAGAGACTCAAAAAGTTATGTCGGCAGAAAGTAGAAAGACCTCGCTTAAAAGATGACCAGCCACAGTTGCTAAAGACAATAGTGCACATCGTATAATATGGAGCAGATGCTGATCCACGGAGACAACCTGGGAAGGTTTATATCAGTTGGAAAAGGTTGGATGACTTTCATGAAATCATCGTTCAATATGGTTTCATCATCAGTCGAGCACAAACATATATACGTCTACTACCACGTAATTTGGTGACGACTGTAGATAAGCGTCACGTGACCACCGTGCCTGTCAAGCTGCTTAATGCAGCAAACACTGAAAGGCGCAATCACGTTCATGCTCATTTTCAGCAGCTACAACCCGACTACTTGAAAGATCTGGCTGTCGCTATGGGAGAACACTGGGCATTTTCTTGAGCAAAGACAGCAGGGCACGTGTCCCACTACGATTACCGGCCGCAAATAAGCAGGCGCCCATTCTGATAAACTAAGCTTCACTAAATTCACTTGTACAAGTTCGGTGTCTCAGGTAGTTTTGGCAATCGTCCAGAACGTGTGAAATATCCGTTTTGACTGTTTGACACTGCTCATGTGAGTTAGATAAAGTATCGAGGTTTGAAAGAGTCACTCTGAGATATTCCAATAGTCAGGTAGGCATGTGAATTAAATTTCTACTATTACGCCGTATCTCTCCCTCATCAGTTACTACCAGGTATGAATGAGGTGTTGTTGCATCAGATTTAGCAATGCCTGAAGGAATATGACCTGACTACTTATCATCTTATTATAATGTGTATCTACATATATCAGTATGCATGTAGCTAATGCATAATCTCATTTATTGTTTACACTGCGTTCATGTTGGAAACTGTGTACACCCGTTTCAAATAATATTAAATATATTAACAGTCCATGAATGAAGAATACTGTACAAGATAATTGTAATTTTTGCATATGTATAAGCCAAAATTATGTGAATTCACCCACTGCTTACTCCATCAAGTCGTTCCACAGCAACTCTCGCGGAGGTGGAATTGCTGGCATCACAAAGAATTCCACGATAAAAGGCATTGCGTACAACGCAGCCTTCAATTTGTGCTTCACATCGTTTGAACTAGTCCAAACAACATTCACACTGGAACAAAGGTCAGTCCATTTTTTCTGTCTCTACCGCCCTCCTCCTAGTAGAAAAAAAGCTGACTGAATCTCTCTTTTTGTAGCAGTTTCCGAATCTTCTGGAGTTTGGAAATTCGATAGGTGGCAACCTAATTATTCTTGGAGATTTTAACTTTCACTTTGACTGTCCTGGAAACCCATACACGTCAAAACTCCTAGATTACATTCATGTTTTCAACCTTAAACAGTCAGTAAAGCAACCCGCCCATAAACTTGGTCACATTTTAGAATGGCTTCTTCATAGACCTGATGATAATATTCTGCAATCCACACTTGTATTCCACGAACTTGCATCAGATCATATCTGCATTATATGCCGTCTGGACGTATCAGTCCCTAACCCTCCACCTTTATTTGCTACTAAGAAAAACCTCTGTATGATAAATAGAACCAAATTAATGCATGATATCCAAGATAACCTAGCAACTTACATCCAACAGCAGAAGAACTCGATAACTGCCTGCGTTCGTTGCTTGAAAAACATACCCCAGCCACCTAATACAGAGTATAAAAAAAAAGTGTTATCCATGGTATAGTAGTGTTAGGGACCATCTTCGCACTGGTTAAAGACATCGCTGAAAAGCAGATTGACTTTGGCTTTCCACCAGACTGACTATTCATAAACAAATGTATGAAGCCGCTAAGAAGAACGTTACAAGCATAGTCCATTTAGCGCAATTATCCCACTACAGTACTAAGATCACAGAGAGTTCCAGCTGGAAAGAGTTCTTCGAGAAAACTAACAAACTAATGCCAAGGAACAAATGTACACCACTTCCAACTACCTTATCTCCAGTAGACCTATCGAACCTATTTGCAAATTTCTTCCGTGACAAAGTACAAACCATTAGAGATTCGCTTGACAGCACAATTTCAACTGACTCATAGTCGCCATACAGTTACAACACTGGATTTCAGCGACAACCATTAGGAGCATTTTTACCTGTATCTATTGATTTAGTACGGACAATCGTGATGAAGAGTGCACCAAAGTCTTGTGAACTGGATCCAATTCCAACAGCACTACTGCATGAGTGCTTAGACCCAATATTGCCTTCACTAACTTATGTTATTAATATCTCTCTCCCATGTTGGGAATTCCAATCATTTTTCAAAATCGCCATTGTAAAGCAACTGCTGAAGAAACCAACACTTGACCATAACGATTTAAAGAACTACCGCCCAGTTTATAATCTCCGATTCATATTAAAACTCTTCGAATAAGTTGTTCTAACCCAATTTGTATCTCATTTGAATTCAAACAGTCTTTTTAGCAATGTACAGTCTCCATGTCTCCCTTGCCACACTACTGAAATTACTCTTTTGAAAGTATTTAATGAAAGTGTCTCTGCTTTGGATGGTGGAAAGATTAAAGTCCTCACCCTCCTTGATTTGTTTGCAGCATTTGACACAATAGACCATGATATATTACTTCACCGTCTCCAGCATGTATTCGGCATTCCAAATATATCCTTACAGTGGTTTAATTCCTACTTAGTCAACATGACACAAATTGTATCTGCAAATGGAATACATTACAGTTCAGATGATCTATGTTTTGTTGTTGCACAGGGGTCTGTTCTTTGACCTGTTATTTTCATTCTATACACTACTCCGCTCCTAAGTGTCATATATCATCATCCAGTGTCTCACCAATTGTACGCTAATGACACCCAAACATACAAGTCTCTCTCTCTCTCTCTCTCTCTCTCTCTCTCTCTCTCTCTCTCTCTCTCTCTCTCTTAAATTTCTGCCGTATTTACACAGATCCCACCCAAGCATTAGTCACTTCCCAATGATATATGCCTCGCTAGATGGTTTTATCGCGTTACTCTTTCCATCTGGTGATGCTGCTTTACACGCATGTGTCGGTAATTTAAATCTGAGGTCAACAGCCGATGAATACACAGGTGTTCTGTTCTGACAGGGATTTATACTGAAAAATTGAGTGCTCTAAAGTATTTAACTCAGAGGATCATTAGAAGAGGGATCAGTCCGATAGTTCGCAGCTACACGGTGCTAACGATCCAGCATTGTCAATGCATAATACGGTTGGTCTCTGCCGCACAGTCAAAAATAAAAAAAAGGCGGAGAACAATTTGTTGGTGTAGGTCAAACCTTGCATTCAGGAATAAACAACAACTCCAGCTGTGATTGGTGCATTATGAAAGAGTTGTACGTCATGTTAGGTTTGAAAAAGGTAAGCCTCTTGGCAATATGTGTGATTAAGTTAATTAATATCTAAATCATATTTGGTATTTTTAAATGAATTTTTAAAATGTGGGACACTTGGGTAAAGCTGGGTCTGTTGTGACTAGATAACTCTTAGCCCTGTCTAGTTCCAGCAGAGTTAACTTTCTTAAATGCAGTGGAGTACATGGTTTTGTCCTTGTCAAATTGACAGTCTAAGATTGTTCTCTGTGACAGTGTGTGACATATGTGCTGAAGTAGGATAGAAAGTATATTTATTTCACAAAACATTATTATTCTTGTGTTTTACCTTTTTCCTAAGAGTGGTTTTGGAGAGAAAATCTTTTCGTATTGGATATACTTGTGTGTCTACTATGTTAGGCATGTCAGTGTGTATTATGTTGTTTTCTTTATCTTATTTTTTTCTTTATTATTGCTTTTAGTTTGTTTTATTAGTGTTGTTCATTCTATTATTTCTACAGATATCCTGATTCCTATTTTGTCTAACTTTTAATATTTTGAATGCTTGTTTGGTGATATTATTATCGTTTTACCTCTTTGGTGGATGGATGTTTGTAGGGCTTTTTGAGTTTTAACTTAACTTCAGGCCGTAGCCCTTTGTCCCTTTTTCCAATCTATTGGTTCTGCTCCGTAGCGCTTTAGATAGGACTCTAGTTATTTCCTTGGGATATTTTAGCTTGTTCCAATTCACCCATATTTGTTTCGAGTCGAGTCCTGGTTTCTTTGTTCTATTTCATTCTTCGGTAGTTTATATGTTTTTAGTTCAGTATATATATATATATATATATATATATATATATCTTTAATATTTTTCTCTGCCCATAATGTATTTTTTCTTTATTTTCCGTTAGGTCTAGATTTTGCTGATGCGCAATTTTCAGCGGTTGTAATAATTGTAAAACCCAAAGCAGTATATATATATATATATATATATATATATATATATATATATATATATATATATATATATATATAATGTATATATATATATATATATATATATATATATATATATATATATGTATATAAAGGTGTATCTGGAAGATTATTTATACGATCCAGATACCGTTGCTGTTTGTTTTAATTTTAAATTTGGTACATTCATACCACCTTTTTCTTTATCTTTTTTGGAGCGTGAAACGCGATATCCTGCATATTTTATTCCATAAAATGTCGTAAATGGCGGTTTCAATTGTATTTATGTAGTATATGTCAAAATCTAACATATATATTCATGCCATATTGAAATAAACAAATATGTTTTTGCTATTTTGATTTTTTTTTATGTGTGTGAAATATCTAATATTCCACACTTTCTTATGTTTTTCAATTATATTTATAGTTTAGGCTGTAGTTAAGGGTTTACTATTTTGCCATAGATACTCTCCCAAGACTTTTACATATTCTTTTATTTTATCTATTGGAAAGTTATTACGTGTTCTTTTCCAATTTCCAATGAGTAAAATTTCTGTTTTGCTCTCATTTATTTTTGATCCGGAGGCTTCGCTAAATTTTTTAAACTGTCTAATTGGGTTATTCCTCGACATGACGTGCTGATGTTGCTTGGCGACTTCAATGCTAGAGTTGGCTGCAACAATAAAGACAAAGAGGACCATGGGGCGCCATGGAATAGGCATGATGACTGACAACGGGGAAAGGCTGGTCAACTTCTGTCAAGAGAATGACTTGGTCATAGGTGGGACTCTGTTCGAGCACAAGGACATCCAAATGCTTACATTGACGTCACCAGACGGCAGAACTCAGAGCCAGATCGACCACATCATCATCAACGGTCGGTGGAAACACTCTTTGCAGGATGTGCGAGTGATGCGGAACGCTGACATTGGCAGCGACCATTTTCTTCTGGTGGCCAAGGTGACTTTGAAGCTTAGGAAAGTTAGGATAGGGGTCTCCAGGAATAAACGCTTTGATGTGGTCAAGCTAAAGAATCCAAAAGTGAGGGATGAGTTCAGGCTGGCTTTAAGGAATAGTTTTAGTGCTCTAGAAGATGACACAGTGCTGACCATCGACAATTTTAACAGAGCAATGAAGCAAGCAGGAGAAGAAGTTTTAGGTTATAGGAATAATAGGAAGACAGAGTGGATATCAGAAGTGACATGGACTCGCATAGAAGAGAGAAGATAGATTAAAAAGAGACTTTTGGATTCAAAATCACCAAGACTGAAAGAGAGAATGTCGGAAGAGTATGGAGGAAAAGACAAGGAGGTGAAGAAATCAGCAAAGAGAGACAGGAGAGAATTCACAGAGAGGCTATCAAAGGAGGCGGAGGTAGCAGCAGGACAGAAAGACATGAAAACGGTGTATCAGAACACAAAGAAACTGAAGGGCGACTATAGTCAGCACCACGACCTTCCAGCGAGAGATGAAATTGGAACCCATGTCACAGTGGAGGAAAAGAAGCTGGAAAGATGGAAGCAACATTTTGAGTATATCCTGAATCGCCCAGACCCACCAGTACTCACTGACATTCCTGAAGCAGAGGAGGACCTTGTCATCAATTGCGACGACATCACTGTTGAGGAGGTCAAGCAGGCCATTCACAAGCTGAAGAATGGGAAGGCACCTGGCGATGATGGAGTGTGTCCCGAGATGCTGAAGGCAGAAGACACAGAGACGACGACGCTTCTTTGCCAGATTCTACAATAGATATGGGATAGTGAGAAAGCACCAAATGACTGGAAAACCGGAATCATAGTTAAACTTCCCAAGAAAGGAGATCTGGGAAACTGCAACAACTGGCCAGGAATCACATTGCTATCCCTCTACAGTAAGATCGTTAGCCGCATCAATCTTCAACGCATCACAACAGCTATGGACGGCATCCTACGCCAGGAACAGGCAGGCTTTAGGAAGGGCAAATCTTGCATCGACCACATCTTCAGACTGAGGCAGATACTTGAGCAGTCTCATGAGTGGAATGGATCCCTTTATGTGGTCTTTGTGGACTTTGAGAAGGCCTTCGACAGCCTGCACCGAGCCTCTATGTGAAGGATTCTACGACATTATGGCATCCCCAAGAAACTTGTCAATGACATCAGGTCCCTGTACGAGAACTTTGAGTGCAGAGTAATCCACAACAACCAACTCAGTCATCCATTCAAGGTGGAAACCGGAGTGAAGCAAGGATGCATTTTCTCTCCTATCCTTTTCTCACTGGCCATTGATTGGATCATGCGCCGCACCACAGAGGGCAAGAGACATGGAATACAGTGGACGTTGACCTCAATGCTGGATGACCTGGACTATGCCGACGACATCGGGTTGCTGGCAAGCAGGCAACAGGATATTCAACAGAAGACACAACAGTTGGTACAGACAGCAAATACGATAGGTCTTCGAGTCAACATAGGGAAGACAAAGGTCTTGAGGAAGAATACTAGAGTGGGCAACCACATCACCATCAACGACCAGCCCCTGCAAGAACTAGATGATTTCACTTACCTGGGCAGTAAGGTCGCCACAGATGGAGATTGCACAAGGGAAGTCGTCAGCACTGCCAAGCAGACTTTCGCAATGCTGAAGCCCATATGGAAAACAAGAAACCTCAGCGTCCACACGAAGATCCGTATCTTCAAAAGCAACGTGTTGAGCGTCCTTTCATACGGTTCAGAGTATTGGAAGTCCATTGAGAACATAGAACACAAGCTCGAAGTGTTTCAAACGAAATGCCTGCGACGCATCATGAGGATCTTTTGGCCAAACATGATCTCAAACGAGGAACTTCGGCACAGAGCGGGTGCAAGCACCATCTCTGAGATCATTGCAACTCGGCGATGAAGATGGCTCGGCCATGTCTGCAGAATGCCCCCTGACTCATTACTAAGGGTGGCACTGAGATGGACCCCACAGGGGAAAAGGAACCGTAGCAGACACAAAGAAACCTAGCGACGAACTGTGGAGAGAGACCTTAATACCAGAGGCCTCACCCTTCAGACCGCCCCAGCAATAGCTGCCGACAGACCGAAATGGTGCTCATTTGCTGTTTCCTCCAGCACCAGACAGCGCAAAGAGGATTGATTGATTGATTGAATTAGATTTTCATACAAATCATATGTAGTTATAAAATTGTTTATATCGTCAGCATGTACAAATGTTTTAATAGTGTTTTTGATGTTGGGAATAACAATTCCATCCTTTTTCTGTCATTCTGGATTGATCTATTTATTGGTTCTATTCCAACAACATAGAGTAACATAGATAGAGGGTAGCATTGTCGGACAGATCTCGTTACTTAGAGAGAATAGCAAGTGTCAAGAACATACATTATCTGTCAAAGGCTTACAAGTTGTAAGTAAAAAGGAATATCTCTTAGAGCGAATAGCCAGTGTCAAGAAATTACATTATCTGTCAATGGCTTACAAATGTTAGGTAAAAAAGTATATCTCTTAGAGCGAATAGCCAGTGTCGAGAAATTACATTATCTGTCAATGGCTTACAAGTGGTAAGTAAAAAGGAATATATCTTAGAGCAAATTGCCAGTGTCAAGAAATTACATTATCTGTCAATGGCTTACAAGTGTTCGTTACAAAGGAATGTCTGTCAAAGTGACACAATGTTAAGAAAAACAGCTGTAACGGGTAAAATGAATATTGTTGACAATATTGTTTGATATGAGCAGGAGTTGATCAATATTGTTTGCCATATTATCAAGTTTCAAGGCGGCCTTAACCGCCTAGAAAGCACAATCAATCTTAAACACCATTAAGAATAATGAGAACATATTTAAACGATTTTTTTAATTCATTTAACGATATATTTCCGTACTGTAAGTTTATGATTAATGTTCATATAATTTGCGTCCAGTGCTGATTACAAAATGAATCCGTTACATGCACACTTGTAGAGAAAACTAGATTTTTCAGATATTACATGATGTCTTTCCTTCCATGTGTGTGTGTTTGGGTGGGTGGGCATGTAATGTGATGTCAAAATATAATGGTTGATGCAAATCGCAAGGTTATTTTGGTGGAAACATTTGTTTATATTTGTTCAGCTGTATGCCAAGCCTTTGTGCTACTTATATTAGTCTTCATTTCTTGAAGTCGTGTAGTATAGCCCTAGCATGGCATTTTATTTAACGTATATTTGCATGTATATTGGCATTTTATTTATTTATTTTTGCAAGCATAATGACCTTTTGTATCCATATACTTTTCTGAAATCCGTAAAGGATGACATGAAAAGCATTTGTTACTAAAAAAATTGAAGCGTACGTCAATTAAACATATAAAAATGGGAAGATGTAGCAAACTAACAGTGGCAAAAAAGCGTACGTCAATGTTAAATATATAAAACATGGGAAGATGTAGCCAACTAACAGTGGCAAAATAGCGTACGTAAATGTTAAACATATAAAAAATGGGAAGATGTAGCCAACTAACAGTGGCAAAATAGCGTACGTAAATGTTAAACATATAAAAAATGGGAAATGTAGCCACCTAACAGTGGCAAAATAGCGTACGTAAATGTTAAACATATAAAAAATGGGAATATGTAGCCAACTAACAGTGGCAAAATATCCTTCATTTCTTGTGAGCCATGGTTTCCATGTCCCATATACATGTACTGTATTAACCAGCCTGTTTTTTGTGTAGTTCTAGTCTCTTTGTCTGTATAAATAAGATTTGTTCACAATCTTTCATATATCATTGATGACAATATCAATTGTTCAAGCGGTGTCCGTAATAACACACGATGCCTTCATGTTACTATGGGTCTGTACCAATACACGAGACCACTCCAGCGGCCTAGTAGTTAGAGCGTCCGGCGCGGAAGCGGGAGGTCGTGGGTTCGATCCTCGGCCATGTTTATACAAAAGACATACAAAAATTGTATTAACAGCTGCCTTGCTTGACGCTCAACATTACGAGGATTGTGTTAGGACTGGTCAGCCTGGTGTCAGGATAATGTGAGTGGGTGGGATATAATACTACATGTCTGTGACATGATGCCCCAGTGCTAGCCATCACAATAAACTGCCTCACTGCTAGTCATTGTTGCAATATGACTAAAAAATTGTTAAAGCTACGTTAAACATCCTAATCAAAGAAACAAACAAACCACGACATGAGATGGAATATATATTTGGAATGGTGTATCTACCGGAAAGTTTACTCTTTAGATACTCTGCATTCAGGTATAATGTAAAAAATGCTATCTATGGAACTGTACAATAAAGTGTACATTACCAATGTATTAACACGGACATCACCCAAAACCATGCATTCGAACTTACGCAATTCTCGATATTAAGTCCAGTGAATCTGACTCTAGCATGAGTCTTTCGTTATCATTCAACATTTGTTTAATACAAGCTGGCTCGGTAGCTGTTAATAGTGGAAAACAGGGTACCAGTATGTGAAACTTTTGTTTCAGTTTTTATCCAATAATGCACATTCATAGGATATTTGGCTCGCACCATGGAATGGCCCTTCTACAGGCAAACCTTTTGACATGGCATAATTTTTGTAAAGGCCGAACCCAACTTGCAAAAAATAAATAATGGAGACGTTTCTGAAACAGCACATAAATTTCTTGCCGTTACCTTCAGCATCGCCTTGATAACTGAAAATGATCTATACATGTGTATAGATCTAACATTTGAGTCCCCGTGTATTTGACTGCAGCACACATGCGATTACACACAAATTCAAATCAAGTTTTTAATAGTTTATTTCCTTTTATTTTCGTGACCGGTACGCGTTTAAATAGTTTAAAAAATAAAATTTAAAATAACTGTTATGCTTGGGGTTAGAGCTGCTGTTGGTTAACGTGGCTTCTGTTGTTGAACTTGGGGTTGGAGCTGCTGTTGTTGAACTTGGAGTTTGAGCTGCTGTTGTTGAACTTGGGGTTGGAGCTGCTGTTGTTGCAATTGGGGTTGGGGCTGCTGTTGTTGAACTTGGGGTTGGAGCTGCTGTTGATGTAGTTGGGGTTGGAGCAGCTGTTGTTGAACTTGGGGTTGAAGCTGCCATGGTATCAGTTGACTTAGGGGATGCTGACGTTGTGGTTGTGATTGAGGCAGCTGTTTGAATTGGGGTTGGGGCTAGTGTGGACACAGTTGGAGTTGTTGTTGTGGTTGTTGTTCGGACTGTTGTTCTTGAGGATGTAGTAGTAACGATTGGGATTGTAGTATGTTATGATGTGCTTGCGGTAGGTGTTCTAGCTGTTGTTATGGTAGTTAGTGGCACATATCATGTTTTACAGCACCATGCCAGCAATGTGTTGTTATACAATTTGCAATTGTTTGCACTGCAACCGACTGCTTTGTCACCATATTCACAACCTTGGTATAGAAAATAGTTAAATAATACGATAAATCGGATCTAGAATAGCTTGGAAAAACCGCCGTTACATTTTTAAAATATTTTTCTGACGCAGTGTTATTATTTTTTATTCATATGTCCACCAGTATCAACTGAAGTGACATTTGTTTTCTCATAATAATAATTTATGTTGAAGTTCAATCCAATGATCGACATATCTAACTGACATAAAAAACATTTTTGCAACATGATTTAGATGCAAGTATGCAAAGAGTGGAACATTGAAGTAGACAAATAAAACCTACGTCGACATGAAAGAAATGCAAAAAATTCACTTGCATTGTTTTTCATTTGATCGGTAAAAATAATATTACAAGATTGATTCTCTACTATAATTTTATCGTTCACGCGTTACTTCCTAACACTGCACAGAATATAAATAAACTAATAGAAGGTGAGAACAATCTTTTTGAATGAAATGTGCTGGCGGTGTACAACTCTTATTATTATTATAGTAAGGAAACACATATTCTAATATGAATCTCATTAAAAATTAAAATTTGGCATAAAAAGACCTACATGGGAAAATTAGTTGTCTGACGATGGCTTGTATAGCCGTTGCTGTTCATCACACACAGAAAACGCATTTCATTACATGTCCCCAATCAATCATTCAAGTAGCCACCCAGTACCCCCTCATAATCCTGTCCTAGAATTTATACCCAAAATTGGTTTATTCATAGTTTAGCACTCCTCCTTTCAATTATACCACAAAGCCGAAGGAAACGTATTTGAATCCGTAATTGTAATTAACATTTTTATATTCTTTCCCTGTAACACTACCACGTATACAGTCGTCCAAAAATTAATAACCGCCTCGGAGATGGCCATCACAAGAATATCCTATTAACAAAGTCTGGTAAATTGACAAAGAACGGTTAAGGAGGAGCCGTGTTAAGAGACAATTAGACGCAGCCAATCGCAATAGGTAATATCTTAGGGACCATAAACGTTTAATAAATTCGGGTAGTCATTAATACCGGACACATTTAATCTTGAAGCAAAACTTTTGCATTTCAACTCGAGGCTTTCCTGCTCATTAACATGGGGATTGTTTCCTTGTTTTTTATTTTTTCTCCAACAAATGCGATAAAATAGATCCGGAATTACTATAGCGCAGGAAAGGAAATTCAGCCTCTGTCTCTGTCATTCTGTCTCTCTCAGAGATGTGGAGATGTATGCGAAGAGCTGAATTTTCCCATAACAGTTTATAACAACAAATAGATCAATACATATTTTAATAAATTTTATAACTAAACATTTTCATCTCCCGATACTCACCAATGATACCAGTGTATACACTCTGACACGATTCACAGCATGACCCTGCATAGTTATAGCAGTTAAAGGAAGAACTTGCAACCAATTGTGTACATGTCTGTCCATTTGTCACTATCCCAGGGTGGTCTCCAAATGGACAAGTATCTGATATAATAATAATAATAATAATAATAATAATAATAATAATAATAATAATAATAATAATAATAATAATCATGTTGTTGTAGGGTTTATTGTCATTTTAAAGCACACGATACATGGAGGCCAGTATTAATGGTGGAGAAAGAAACCGGGACAACCCGGAAAGAACCACCGATCCAGGAGAAGCTAATGGCAGGCATTCTCACATAACTTCATTAGCCGAAACTTAGACTCGAACCCACGGAGACAGAGGTGAGATGGCAGTGATCTGTAACGGAGAGCGCTTTAGACCACTCGCGGTCACTCAATAATAATAATAATAATAATAATAATAATAATAATAATAATAATAATAATAATAATAGTAATAATAATAATAATTTTAAAAAATGAATAATAATGCTAATAGTGCTACTACTACTACTACTAAGAAAATAATAATTATAATAATTATACTACTACAAATACTAATAAAATTCGTAATAATAATAATATCAATAATAATAATAATAATAATAATAATAATAATAATAATAATTTAAAAAAATGAATAATAATACTAATAATGATGCAACTACTAGTAATACAATAATAATTATAATAATTATACTACTACAACTACTAATAAAACTAGTAATAATAATAATAATAATAATAAAAATAATAATAATAATATCAATGTTATCAATGATAATACCAAAAATGATATTGGTGATGTGCAACAGGGTACAGTCCATCTTAATATCAACTCTTCCTTTCACACTTGATTAATTATTGTGTCTAAGGCGATACGTTTATGGCTGTCTCATTTGTTGTACTTTTGGATAACTACATCGTTTATTTTAGACAAGCATTCCTCTCTGTCCTTGTCACAGCCATGGGTATAAAGTAAAGGCGGAAATCGTTGCATATCAGGTCAATAAACATCACATACTGTACTAAATCTCCAATATGTACGTTCTGTATTAATAATGTCTCCGTGTATATCTTTGTTAGATTTGTGTGATTATTGATCACTATGGGGAGCTATTGTTAGGAAGATGTTTCTGAAGTCTACTAATTAGCCAATTTCCAGCAACATATGCCATAATTTACAATATTTAGGAGACTTCCATTGGCTTTGTTAAATGGATCTCGCCTAATAACATTAACATAAGGAATTATCAGAATATTATATTGGATAAGAGTTTTGTATTGAATGTTTAGGTTTTTCGTGACTCGGGGGCATGCATTACCAATCAACGGCTTGGAAAGGCTTATTTCCTACTAATGGGTCATACACACCTGACAGAAAAAAACCCATAAATGAACCCATCATGCGGTGGAACTCATGGTGTCGTGACTCTTTGTACATTAATGGTCAGATGATAACTATGTGCTATCTTTGCACGTTTAAGAAACCTTCAGTTGACAATTATTGTCTTAATGTCCTTGGAAAAAGGGGAAACAAGGACTTAAAGTCAATCTAATGCAGGAATTGTTTAATTAGCTGCCTAGTAAGATCAACTTGCGTGCTACAGAGGAAAACTATCGATCGATGTTATAAAGACACAGTGTTCTCCTTGAACATTTAAGAAAGGAACACCTAACATAGAAACTTAAATATATTGTCCAAACTTGGATTCTGCGTGGTAACGTGGTTCATTTAGGTAAGAATTGTATGAACTAGTAATACAAGTCCAAATTTCACTTCAATACACAGCCCATATTAAAATAGTTTACTAACAATAACGTCATTGCATCAAATTAACACGTTGAAGATGTCGGCCCAGTTCTCTCCATTTATTGTTAGACAATAGTTTATGATCCATACATTCCAACCTACCGTTTACAGATGGAGCTTCCGTTGCTGTCACATACTCTCCTGCTACACACCACTGAAAATAAAAACAAATATGTTATTGTTATTATAGAATTCGACTGACATCAAATTAAAGCGTTTTAATCTACTGTCGTGAACCCTATTTTATTATAAAGTTTCGAATTAACGTTTGAGAATAATCAATCTTTTTATATACAAATGTAACGGTAAATAGTCTTTTAAACTTGTAGAGGCATTAACATTCAACTAATTAATTTATACATTATTTGCGATTGAAGAGTATTTTTCAAAGGTTAGGTTAAACTTGCCTAATGAATACATCGCCACAGGAAACTTACACAGCAATACATCTGAAGCCATAGGAAACTTACACAACAATACATCTGAAGTCATAGGAAACTTAAACAGCAATACATCTGAAGCTGTAGGAAACTTATACAGCAATACATCTGAAGCCATAGGAAACTTACACAGCAATACATCTGAAGCCGTTGGAAACTTACACAGCAATACATCTGAAGCCATAGGAAACTTACACAGCAATACATCTGAATAGTTCTTATATTCGTCTAGGTGTGTATATATATATATATATATATATATATATATATATATATATATATATATATATATATATTTATATATATATATATATATATATATATATATATATATATATATATATATATATATATATATATATATATATATCGAAGAAGAAAAAGTCTACCTTCCTATCACCGCATGTGGTCCTCTCTGCAGCTATGCTAAGGCTACAGTAAGGGCTTCCTGAAATTTGGCAGTAAAATGCTGTGCACACGTTGGTGTAATTTCCACCATAGACTGTAATAATAATAATAATAATAATAATAATAATAATAATAATAATAATAATAATTAAAATAATAATGATAATAAGAAAATTAATAATAATAATAATAATAATAATAAGAAGAAGAAGAAGAAGAAGAAGAAGAAGAAGAAGAAGAAGAAGAAGAAGAAGAAGAATATGCAAAAGAAGGAGAAGCAGAAGAAGGAGAGACAAAATAATACAAAACATACTTTATAGATCGAACAACCTCTAAATTAAGGATTTTTTACCTGACCCGTTTCTCACGTAAAACATATTTTTTGTCGTGAACTTGGTTTAAAAAAAGTATATTTCCAGATGCTGGTTCATTCCTGTATACATCGTTTACATGTAGAAACCACCTCCTCAGCGCGTGCGAGCGACCGCTAGTTTCAGTGCAGTGAACCATCGTGTAATGCTTATAGAGAGTGTTTCAAATGGAGACCATTGTAGAATGCTTATAGAGAGGATTTTTCAAATGGAGACCATCGTGTAATGCTTGTAGAGAGGATTTCAAATGGAGACCATCATGTAATGCTTATAGAGAGGATTTCAAATGGAGACCATCGTGTAATGCTTATAGAGAGTGTTTCAAATGGAGACCATCGTGTAATGCTTATAGAGAGGATTTTTCAAATGGAGACCATCGTGTAATGCTTATAGAGAGTATTTCAAATGGAGACCATCGTGTAATGCTTGTAGAGAGGATTTCAAATGGAGACCATCGTGTAATGCTTATAGAGAGGATTTGAAATAGAGACCATCGTGTAATGATTGTAGAGAGGATTTCAAATGGAGGCCATCGTGTAATGCTTATAGAGAGGATTTCAAATGGATCATTTTTTAATACTGAATGTATGAAAGAGATGAATATTGTCCAGGTTTTGTGAGCCTTGGCTAACCAATGTTGAACAAGTATTTGATTTTAAAAATAGATTACACTTTTCTTACAAACAATAAATAAAAAAGCGAACGTCCTCTCGAATAAACGCAACGTATTACACACATAAAAAAATGTTTTTCAACGCAGAATGTCCAGTGTGTGATTTCGCATTGTGTTGAAATAGAGACCATCGTGTAATGATTGTAGAGAGGATTTCAAATGGACACCATCGTGTAATGCTTATAGAGAGGATTTCAAATGGATCATTTTTTAATACTGAATGTATGAAAGAGATGAATATTGTCCAGCTTTTGTGAGCCTTGGCTAACCAATGTTGAACAAGTATTTGATTTTAGAAATAGATTATACTTTTCTTACAAACAATATATAAAAGAGCAAACGTCCTCTCGAATAAACGCAACGTGTTACACACATACAACATTGTTTTTCATCGCAGAATGTTCAGTGTGTGATTTCGCATTGTGTTGATAAACTAACCGTACAGTTGACAATGCACGTTTACGTGACCTTAAAGTGTCATTGTTATAACTAAACGATGCATTGATATTGCGATATTCATTTGAAAGAAGGTTTACAGAATGTATAAATTCCCATATTTACTGTAATTATTTGTGACTAGATACTTGCAGTGTTGGAACTCTGCAATACAGAATAAGCAAACCTATTTCATTTTTGCACTGAATTACTGCACATATTTACCAAGTAAATATGCTGTGGTTGGATAAACTTTCAGTTCGGACACCGGTTTATGTACATATTATTCTGTGAATAGAGGTGAGTTTGTTTACTTCTGTAAGGTAACATTTAAACCGCCTACCTCAACCCCCACCCCATCCAAATAATGCCTGTAGTTTTATATGTTGTTCTTACCGTTTTTGTCATCTAGTTTTAGACATTTCTCGTTTTGAAAGGTAAGCAGGACATAACAAACCCACGTGGGGGTAATTTAGTCATGTTGAAACAGGAGTGACCATTTTCCCACAATTCGCTTTCGCGACAAATGGCGGCCAAAAACGTTCATTGAACACAAGAAAAAAAATCCAGCAGACCTGATCGCAGCCGATCATTAAAGAGAATATTACAGAGTATTTTCATGCGCTAATTTGGACCAATCAGAATCATATAAAGTGATATTTTAACGTGTGGTAATATCAAAAATATGACACTGCTCACAACATAGGAAAACCATACCTGATATTTGATAAAGATGTTTATCACATTTCTGCATCAATTATGACTTGTTCAAAGGCGTTTTGATATCATTGAATTTTGGATCTGTTTTTCAAATATAGCATCCTTTTTTCATAAATGGATCAGTGAGTGGGACAGATTGATTGAATATTTAATTGTGTATTGTGTTGTTTTCTTTAAAGTCTTATTTGTGTATCGTTTTCTTCTTATATTTTCTGGATTTTCGTCTGTTGGTTGTTTTAATGGCCATGTGAAATGTTCGCTTCTGTCAAGATGAAGTTCTCGCGTATGTGATGGCTCGCGTACATGTAGTTTATAATCAATAATATTAGGCACAGGAAGATTAAAGATTTTAAGTAAAAGTAAATTTAATTATTGTTGCATAACGTGGATAATGTATGCCAGGCCGTGTTTTATTATTAATAAATAATCTCGTTTAGATCTTGAAGTTTGATGCTTTCCATGCCGCTATGGCAAGTGATTCTCTGCTGACACAACAAGAGTAGTTCCATCTGAAATGAATTCCCTAACATTACATAAAATATATCAAAGATTTTCTATATGGCTTATATCTCGTCATGATTATGATAATGATAATAAGAGTGCTAATTATGTTGATGACTTAAACAATTACGGGAATGATTATGCAATTAGGAAATTGCCGATAATAACAGTGACACGGACAATGAAAAGGAAGAGAAAGAAAAGATAATATTATTCAGCATGCTGGTCATAATGATTGCCCATCCACAGTATGTACCAGTATGATGGTAATATTGGTACTCAGTGTCATTGTCAATAATGTTGACGTTCGTCTTTCATGAACATCAAGGACTTTGTGTTTCATCATCAGACAGTTTTTAATTATTAAAGAATGAATACTGTTAAGATTTGGGAACAACTTACTCTGCGTTTGTACCGACATTGGGTGTCCGCTGAGTAAATCTGACCAGGATTCTGCTGATCATATGGAGACAATGCGGTAGAGTTGTATCCCACACTTAGTGTCGTCAGGCAATTGGTGCTGAAAAAGATATTAATAAGACTATATTTACGACGCTTTCATTTTGCAATCATTGCAAATTTCTTTTACGAATTTTCCTCGCATGCCAAGTTGTTTTTTGATACGACAAATTTCCTAAACGTAAAGTGACATAAACAAGTGTGAGGATTTGTACAAAATCATCAAATCAATGAAACCTTATCTTGCTGGGTAAGATTTAAATAAAAACTGGAAATAAACAAAAAAATTAAACCTGTTTCAGTTATGGAGGTATTAGCTAATGCATCAGAGCTCTTAATAATACCGCTGTTATTCTTATATGTATTGTATTAAAAATAATATAACATGGGGATATTGAATATTACTACTTCTATTACTAGCGGAAGCGAAAAAAAAAACTTTTTTTCAAAGCAGGCAGGTGTACAACAGGAAGAATTCCAGTTATCTACCTTTCGTCCGTAACAGATAAGCAATTTAATTGCACTCTTCAACGCTCAGTTAGTAGGATCACCGGAAAAGCGGACATAAATAGATAATGTTAACAACGACCAGAATATCAACGTCTTCTTCCTGACAGAAACATGGTTAAAACCATCAGGCGATGAGCGTAAGTGTGCGGATTTAACACACAGCGATTACTCTATCAAGTCGTTCCCCTGCAACTCTCGCGGGGTGGAATTGCTTTCATTACAAAGAATTCCATGATCAAATGCTTTAAGTACAACACAACCTTCAATTTCTGCCACACATCGTTTGAACTAGTCCAAACAACACTCACACTGGAACAAAGGTCAGTCCATTTTTTCTGTCTCTACCGCCCTCCTCCTAGTAGAAAAAACAAGCTGACTAAATCTCTCTTTTTGGAGCAGTTTCCAAATCTTCTGGAGTATGCAAATTCGATAGATGGTAACCTAATCATTCTTGGAGATTTCGAATTTCACTTTGACTGTCCTGGAAACCCATGCACGTCAAAAACTCCTAGATTCCATTCTTGTTTTCAATCTTAAACAGTCAGTTAACCAACCCACCCATAAACTTGGTCACATTTTAGACTGGTGTCGTTATAAACCTGATGATAATATTCTGCAATCAACCCTTGTATCCCACGAACTTGCATCGGATCACCTCTGCATTGTATGTTATCTCGACGTATCAGTCCCTAACCCTCCACCTCTATTTGCTACTAGGAGAACACTCCGTATAATAAATAAAACCAAATGCATGCATGGCATCCAAGAAAACCTAACAACGTTCTTATATCCAACAGCGGAACGACTTGATAACAGCCTGCGTTCATTGCTTGAAAAATATGCCCCAGCCACCAAATTTAGAGTATCAATAACAAAAAAAGTGTTCTCCATGGTATATCAGTGTTAGGGACCAGCTTCGCACTGCTAAAAGAAATCGCCGAAAAACAGAGAGGCTTTGGCTTTCCACCAGACTCACTATTCTTAAACAAATCTATTAAGCCGCTAAGAAAAACGTCACAAATATAGTTCATTTAGCCAAATTATCCCACTATAGTACTAAGGTCACGGAAAGTTCCAGCTGCAAAGAGCTCTTCGAGATAACTAACAAACTAATGTCAAGGAATAAATGTATATCACTTCCAACTACCTTCTCTCCAGTAGACATGACAAAGTACAAACCATGAGAGATTCACTTGACAGCACAATTTCAACTAAATCGTCACCATACATGTATGATGCAAAAGATCAGCTACAACAAATAGGAGCATTTGAACCCGTTTCTATTGATTTAGTACGGACAATCGTGATGAAAGTTCACCAACGTCTTGTGAATTTGATCCAATTCCGACATCACTGATGATTGAGTGCTTTGACCCAAAATTGCCTTCACTAACTGATATTATTAATATCTCCCTCTCGTCGGGGAAATTCCCATCATTTTTCAAAACTGACATTATAAAGCCTCTGCTGAAGAAATCAACACTTGACCATAACGATTTAAAGAACTACCGTCCAGTTTCTAATCTCACATTGATATAAAAATCCTAGAAAAGGTTGCTGTAACCAAACTTGTATCTCATTTGAATGCAAACAGTCTTTTTAGCAAAGTACAATCTGCATATCGCCCTTGCCACAGTACGGAAACTACTCTTCTGAAAGTATTTTATGACAATCCCTCTGCTTTGGATAGTGGAAAGAATACAGTCCTCGCTCTCTTGGATTTATTTGCAGCATTTGATACAATAGACTATGATATATTACTTCACCGTCTCCAGCATGTATTCAGCATTCAGAATATATCCTTACAGGAGTTCAGGTCCTACTTAGTCAACATGACACGACTTATATTTGCAAATGAAATACATTCCAGCCCAGTTGACGTATGTTGTGGTGTTCCACAGGAATCTGTTCGTGGACCTGTTCTCTTCATTCTATACCCTCAGCCGCTCTCAAATATCATAGATAATCACCCAGTGTCACAACAATTGTACGCTGAATATACCCAAATATACATGTTTAGCCACCCAAATGAAGTTGATGCTACCATCGATGGAGTAGAGAGGTGCATTTCTGATGTGAAAACATGGATGACACGTAACAAGATGCA
>JARLTB010000115.1:5342500-5407500 GCA_030141615.1 Unio pictorum | reverse complement strand
AACGATAAGGTGACATTTCGATCCTAAGTGGCATTTTTCGCATCTTGATAGACGGTTTTCAATTGGTCTGCAAAAATAGCGTTTATGCCGATTGGTCAAATGTACAGGACAGAGGGTTGGGTCGAAACCCAGAATTGGGAAATATATTCTCTGATCTAATGAGTTAAATCAGTCTTCTGGAAGGCGCTTTGCAAGAAAGCCGTGTTGAACTACTATCATTAATTCCGGAATAAAGGCTCCAGGGGTAATTTTACAGCAGTGTCTTCGTAATAATAAGCTCTGGAAAGTCCGCCGGGAAATCAAACGGTAGAAGCACGTCAAAAACACAAGGTATTTAGCTCAAATTCACCTTTATTATGATGTAATGTATATGGTGCTTATCTTTGTCATAGATGCATAATGTATCGATACTACGATACGAATAGTTCAGTATTAAACTGATTTAATAACGTACTTTTATATGTTTCTTTGTTACCGAGGCATGATATGTTCATATTTTGTATGGATAGTCGGTTTTACAGTGATTTAATAATGTATTTTGAATTCTGAATTAGCATTTTTTACCTTGTATACTTAGTTAGGCAAATGGGTAGTGTCGAAAACCCGCCGTGTACATTTATGATTGGAAAGGTTACATTAATTTGAATTTATCATATTAGTAAATATGGATTGTATGTTATGTTATATTGCCTCACTTTACGTAATGATTTACGGGAATATGACTTTCCCGAATTCTGATGTCGATAATTAGCAGTATAGCTCTATTGATCTGAAACCATGTATAGAATTTGTTAGCCGTACAAATGATAACACTGATAGTAAGTTCTGATTGTTCGAACATGAAGACGGACGAACAATCGCAACGTTTAAAAGTAACGAGATACTTAGGGCGTTTTACCCTTTTCTTTTACAAGGAAAAATAGTTTACTTTGGCAAGAGTGAGAATCAGCGAGAAGTCAAAGGCAATAGTTTATTTTGGGCAAGAGTGAGAATCAGCCAGAAGTCAAAAGGAAAGAAACGAGAAGTCAGAGTGTGGAATTCCCGTTCAATTAAAGGGCAAGCTGGAGACTGACGCACGCAGGGAAAAGAAAGAAAAACCAGTCGACGGAAAAGGTCATGTTGAATCACTCAACAGTCTAATGTTAAATGAACATTCGATTCCTTGATGAAATTTACTCTCAGTATTAACGGTTAACTTCATTTATTTTCATTAGTGTTTGGATTCTTTGAATGTATCCATTATTTTAAAGCTTCAGTATTTGTATTTTTCTGAACTAAGTGTATTCTGAAAGAGAGAAAGTGTAATTCACAGTGTCATTCTTTTCTTAATTGTATTTTCAATTAAATTCATATTTTATCTTTACGGGGGCTCGTGTATTGTCTTGTTCAAAGTACCATCTCAGATTACTATACTCACTGACCGGGCATATCACACCGTAGCGATCATCTCCTAGATAACGCCAATTAGTGGGAGGCGGTCTTCAAGTGTTGTTTCCAAGTTGCGCAATACCTCTGACCAGGCCTTGTGCAATATTGTCTTAATAACACTTTGATAACCCGCCAGCGCCCACGTTACATATATATATATATATATATATATATATATATATATATATATATATATATATATATATATATATATATATATATATATATATATATATGTATGTATATATATATATGATGACACACGCATATCTCTATTTTTTTAGTCTGTGCTCTCGTTTGTTTGTATTTGAATCTCACATCTTTTATATAGATACGTTTTGTATGCAAACAATTGTCCACATTCACGAGAAAGTAAGTTGAAGTAATGAATGAATCCTATTTCTTGTGTATGACATCATCAATCCCTGTGATCTGATAATAGAATTTCACATGGAAAGACCGAAATACTGAACGTACCGGCCACAGCGATGTTGCCGTTAGCTTCCATATCATACCTATAATAATAATAATAATAATAATAATAATAATAATAATAATAATAATAATAATAATAATAATAATAATAATAATTATTATTATTATTATTATTATTATTATTATTATTATTATTATTATTTAAACACATTGTACAATAAAATAGCTATTCACCAGTAATGGAGATTCAAAATTTTAACCTTTATCTTTATTCAGTATTATGAAGAATTTGCTCTAATCTGTTACTGAAGTATATGTTCGAGTTTGTTTTAAATCAACCTTTTGATTTTCTAAAGGTTTGTTTTTCTTTAGCATTTGTATTAGGTGACTTTTAATCGCTACTATGCAGCTTATATTGTGTATATATGCCATTAAACCAACTGCATTTATAACATTATTCAGTACACTGACATGGATAAAATTGTAATACTACTACATATTCTTAAATTAACTAGCATAAAAAGTAAAAATAACAAGTTTAGTTAATTCAACAAATAATGTATTTCCTTATAATACATGGTGAACATTTAGAAAGAAAGTAATGAATTTCTAATACATGTCCAAAATATAGTCTTTCGATTGAATTCCATTACTGATTGTACTGATGTGATTGTAGCTTTGAATGTTCCCAGGTGCTTACATTTTTTATATATCACAATTATAAAAGACTCAATGTACTGGAATGAATTCACAATAATTCCAAAATAGTAATTTGGTCCAAAAGCCAATAAGCACGTTTTAATTCCAGTACATAAATTGAATAAATTATTCCTCTCAAATAATAAACGAACACAACTTAAAACTAATTCCACCGTTTACTGATCGTTATACAAGAATTAATAATTTTGATGCCAAAAAAAATACGTATATGCAACCCGACTTGACCTATGTCGCAATAAAGTTTCAGAAGAAAATCCATGATTTTAATGGAACATTACTTCAAACTGTAAGCAAGGTCAGGTCTATTTACTGAAATTATAACGAATAACCACGACAAAAATCAGGTAGACCATGTTTATTTCCTAGGGAGAAAAAATTGATGAACTTAAATCCAGGTAAACATGTTACTTACCAATGATAATTATCTAAAAAAAAATTTACAAACAGGGACACAAATTAACAATGAAATATGCTGTTTACAAATGATCATTACATTCAAAGATCGTGCAAGCTTTATTGGGAGTAACACCGAATCGATAATTAGCATGTATGGGATGGAGCTTGTAAATTGTTTCAATCATACATACGCTGTAAACAACATCGCATGATCATGTCCAGGTAGATTAGGCGTACTTTGTATCCAGGTTCTAAAGTCAGTCAAGGCGGCCGTAGCATTGACATGATATACAGAACCTGAAGCGACTTTCCTGCTCTCCGTCCACAAAGCGTCTGATGGGGTCTACATATTGGAAGGAAGTAGATAGTAAAATACACCATGAACTGGTCAAAGAACACTATATACATTTAGAAAAGAAATTTAACGTTAAGAACTAAAAAGAGAAAGAACAGAAATCAAATGCATTACAAAAATATTATCACCCGGTTTTAAAATCTCTTTGTAAATAAAACGTACATACCTCAGAGATATTAACCAGATTATAAAAGAATGTCATATACACCGCTATGGGATGAAAAAATCCCTCAGCATATGTTAGAGATTAAGGGCAGGGAAGAGGATTTATCGAATTTCTTAAAAAGGAATAATTATTCCACTGTAGTTATTTGCATACCTAACACCACTGTGTGCGATGAAATATTTTCCTCATATCTCTCTCTCTCTCTCTCTCTCTCTCTCTCTCTCTCTCTCTCTCTCGATCAAATTACTGTTTGAAAACTGACGGTAGCCGATTAATAGTATTAATATAGTAGTTAGCGGAAGATGCCAGCTTTTTCATCATAAGAATGTGTGTACAAATTATCAGTTTGTCTTCAACAAATTTGATGTAGTTATAACTTATCAGAAAGCAAATTGCAGTTTCTCAATACTAAAGAAGTTCGACAAATTACAATCGTAGGTGTTTATAACGGCATAAGAATAAAAACATCTTTAAAAGTTTCACCTATTACACGTGTAAGAAAACATGGACCCCAGATAATGTTTTACCATGGACAAACTGTGGCATTCCTATATAGGAATAAGACTCTAAGTTTTGTTTCAACTTCGTTTGTTATGAAACTCCAGTTTGTCCTCTCCCGAAAGTCACTGCAAAGAATTGTTACGTTTTTATTTGTATAGTAATCTGCCAACAGTGTGTTGCGTTTCAATCAGTGAAAAGCCTCAAAGTGGTATACTTCATTGTGTTCCATTATTCCTGTAACAGTTTGTTTTGCGCACTATTGTATTCGTTTACCCTAACGTTTATTTTCTATCCCTCTACCGATTTCGAGAAACGAGAAAGATAAGGACATACAAATGTACAAAAATTAGTAATTGCATTTATAGGTTTATACTGTCAAACGTGACTGTCTCCAAGTAACCCTTAAACGTTTCATAGTTTTCGCTTTTCAAACCAAGCAGATACTGTCGTTATAATAAACCATACCAGACTTCTCATGGTTTATATGCACAACTGTCGCCTGCCTCCACTAGTTGCAATGTAAGTTTTAGTATTGCTAAACCAAATCAGCAAAATACAAAAGTGCAAGCGTTACATACACATGTTCTAAGGAATGTAAACTTCTAATGTTACGGAAATGTAATGAATGTTAAAAAGCTTACAAGAGACAACAAATTACATCACATGTGTTGTTGGAGAACAACAGACTGGCAAATATATCGCTGTGTTAATACATTAACCCCAATTTGGTTTGAAACACGCAGTAGATGACAGTTTTGGAGATAGTCACGGTAGAATATATGAATTGATTAATAAAATGATCTAGTTGTGGGCATTTTTACTTTTACATCCATGATGGCTTTGATCTATAAATTTGGAGTGTCGGATGGGTGGGTGCTTGCTAAAAATATAACGAGAGGGTAAGCGAATACTATAATAAACATTTATCAAGGATTTCAATATAACAAGCAAATACCTGACACATTTTCATTCTCCGAGAGAGATGAATGGGCAGACAGAAAGATCGACATACAAAAGTGATACAGAAATATACGCATACCTCAGCAATGTAAAGTAAAGCAAACAGAACCGTTATAGTGAAACCCGATCCAGTGACGCTTTTGTATCGAAGATCAATCTGAAAAAAAATAATTTTAAAAGCTACTTCACTATATATATATATATATATATATATATATATATATATATTTGTGCATATGTATGAATGGATATATGTTTGTGTGTGTGTGTGTTTGTGTATGTGTGTGCATGAATTTTAAAATAGCATTTACAATTTTGAACAAGCTCATAGTTTCAAAAACTAATGGTCTTTCTATCGGACGCACTTAAACCTAATTCTGCCAAAATTTGGTTGTGCAGAGTTTGTTGCTCAGGTAAGACTTGTAAAGTAACAATTTGTTACCACATGAAAACTATCAAAGAAGACAAGGCTTGTATGCAGACCATTAATAAAATTAATGTATTTGCAATCATTGTCTATTAATCTTTGGAAATATTTAGGTTAGTTTGCGTGACACTTTGATACACATGGATATCAATTGCTGTGGCTATCAGATGAAGAAAGTCTGATAAATAACTTAAAACTAACCTATGACCAAAGTGAAAACCGAGCCCAATGCAATTGTAAGCACATACATTTGAATCATGTATCTGAGTTCACTGTAAAATAGTTTCCACTGATGGCCGTATCATTGCTCATCACGTCGTGACATACAAGTTATGCAACTCGACAAGCAATAGTGCCTGAGACAATGAGCTCAACAACAACATTATAAAACATTATGGTACAGTAAATATAGATCTAAGTGACTTAATATTCTGATAATGATAGATATAGGCCTAAGTGACAACATTCTGTTAACGATAAATATAGGCCTAAGTGACTTAACATTCTGTTAACGATAAATATAGGCCTAAGCGACTTAACTTTCTGTTAGCTATAAATATAGGCCTAAGTGACTTAACATTCTTTTAATGATAAATATAGGCCTAAGTGACTTAACATTATGTAAACAATAAATATAGGCCTAAGTGACTAAACCTTCTGTTAACGATAAATATACGCCTAAGTGACTTAACATTATGTAAACAATAAATATAGGCCTAAATGACTTAACCTTCAGTTAACGATAAATATAGGCCTAAGTGGCTTAACATTCTGTTAACGATAAATATAGGCCTAAGTGGCTTAACATTCTGTTAACGATTAATATAGGCCTAAGTGACTTTACAGTCTGTTAACGATAAATATAGACCTAAGTGACTTAATATTCTGTTAACGATAAATTTAGGCCTAAGTAACTTAATATTCTGTTAATGGTGTATTACTATATATGGAACATCCAAATTCAAATGTATTCGCCGACGAGGAATATTATTTGTGAAAACGACCAAAACGCAAACCCTTGGTGTTGACGCAAGACTGGCGAATGGACGGATAGTCAGATATAACCAGTCTGTAAACCTGGCCTAAGCTGAGAAATAAGATAAAAGTGTAAAGCTGAATTGTTCCCCAAACATATAGTTCTTGCAGGATGTGGAAATCATACTTACACCATTCAGCACAAACGCGTAGAACTGTCTCAACATTACTTTAGCCGCGGCACTTGATGACGATTTTGTCAACCTTCTGAAATTTTGAATTACATTAATATTAAATAGATAGATAGATAGATAGATAGATAGATAGATAGATAGATAGATAGATAGATAGATAGATAGATAGATAGATAGATAGATTAATGGATGGATGGATGGATGGATGGATGGATGGATGGATGGATGGTGGGACGAAGAGACGAAGGGATGGACAATGCAATCGAAGCAGCGAAGACGATAGTTAAATAATATATGTCCAACCTCTCACTAGCTCATAAATATACCCATGAACAAAATATAGATCGATGTATGTCGTTAATGAGAATCAACACATAGGAAACACAGGCCAACGCTTGCAGATTTTAACGACAGAGGACTGAAATATCCATCTTAGATTGTTGCTTTAGTTAACTGCAATTTCTATCTTAATTTCCGTTGCAAAGGTTATATCTTGTTATTAGAATAACTAGAACAATACACAAAGGAACTTTCAATGACACTGTAAGTTTGCCTACAGTACGATTCTATAAAGGAAGTGGAGAAAAAGTATGAGATCAACTTTATTTATCATATGGGTCTTCATAGCAATTTTCAAAAGAGGACATGAGTTAAACAGAGGGAAATATTTTACAAGAAGAACTCCTGACAACACAAATCGGTTTCACTTATCCGAAAAAATATTTCTTTACGACTCTCAGAATACATATGTATATATGTATGTATGTATGCATGCATGCATGCATGTATGTATGTATGTATGTATGTATGTATGTATGTATGTATGTATGTATGTATGTATGTATGTATGTATGTATGTATGTATGTATGTATGTATGTATGTATGTATGTATGTATGTATGTATGCATGCATGCATGCATGCATGCATGCATGCATGCATGTATGTATGTATGTATGTATTAGGTCATTAACTTTATTCATATCGAGCTATCACATATAATGAATCAGCTGTGTGCAATTTTTTCAATTAATGAGTGTTTACCAACAAAAGTGACAATCGCTTGTAATTTTGTCATCGCATTTCTTGCGTGGATTGATACAGTAAATCAAAATATTACGGTCGTATACAATAGACTTCGGAGCATAATCATATAATAAATTACCATAATTTAAATACACTAAAAATAACGGTTCCTTTGAAGGTGGTGTCTCCCATTTTAGTGGTATCTCCCTTTTACTAACTTGTTTTCAGAGTTACGGGTTTACAAAATTTAATTTAAAAAAAGTTAATTTAACGTTCATTTCATTTATTGCGACAACGAAGACGGTCGACATGACAGTCGTTGTCTCGCATTTGTCTGCAAAAAAGACAACGTATAGACATCTTCCATCAAGGTTGTTGTTGCTCATAACAATTAGATGTATATGCTTACAAACTGTATGCAGAGTAGGTCAACTTGGTACGCCGTAGTCGCACGTTTATTACGTGCACTGTGGCCAGCACCATCTCGGTGTTTTGGGTGCAAATCTCCTGTTTAGGTAAACAAATAGTGTCATTAAGGTAATCAATGAAACCAATAAGACAAACTTTGGCACTCACTGTCAAGAGGGTGGGATGGGTAATAAAAAACTGTAATGTATAATAGCTATTTCCTTCTCAGATGAACTGAAAAAAAAATTAATGTATTTTCAAAGGTTATCAGTCAATAAGTTAATGTTTATCAAGACTGATTTTGCTGTTATACTGATATCCTTGTCTTAAATATGATTTTACTATATGTAGTTATCATCTGTCTTGAACTTTAATTATTATATTCTTCGCTGATAAGTAAACTGTTATATCAAAGTAATGTGATTGGAAACACGACAATCTTTATCACTATCCTACTGTCTCGTTTTCCTCGGATATGTGTAATAGGCGTGCCTATATGTTATTCCTGGTGTTCTAAAACTTGTTGTGGACTTAAGACAATTTCCAGCTACATGGTATGCTAAATATGTCGGCATGTTATATTTGGTGAACTACTCTGGAAGAGCCTAAGGAAAGCTAGTCAGTAAAAGCTTCTTCATACCCAAGCTAGCCAAGACTCAAATTCACGCGGACATAGGTGAGATGTTAATAATCTCTAATCTGGTTCCCTGATTAGTATGCTCCCTCCGTTGCACTCTACTATTCTAAGTCAGGCGACCGCCGACGCCATATTGTCACGTGATCAAAACAAATGGCCTCATTCGGAGAGATCTAGTTAATCTAACTGTGGCACATTTATTCCTGTAATATTCTCTTTCTTAATGACACAATATGAACGTTACTAACACACTCTGTTTTGAAATACTGTATTTCAGTTGTTATATTGTGTATTGTAAGTATTGTAAAGTTTAACCACCAATTCGTCATATAATTATTTATACAGATAGTGTTGTTAGTAGGCGAATATGAAGGCAAAGGGTACACACAACAGTATGTTGAAAATATTGCACATTTTACACGGGGTCATCTCAGATTTTACTTCGCCAATCGATTCCTTGATAAATTGCTCAAGGTTGTGGGGAAAGGCCTAGGAGTGGGTTGTGTGGGCAAAACAATAATAATTAAATGACACTGCACGTGTATGCCAAAATTTGGAATCAAATCCTCATGGTGTTAAGTTAGAATGTTTCAAATATTCACTTTTGTGTCATGTTGAGGCAAGTAACGTGCGTTTCCATTGAATATAATTTATGGAAAAAATATATCAGTATCAATGTAAAAAAGTGCAAGAAATTCTAAACTACGCCACCCAGACTTATGTCTAGGAAACCCCCCTCCCCTTCAGAAAGGTTTTTGATGGTAACCTTAGCTCACACTCCCAGTATTGAGGGTTGGTTGGGTGGCTGCTAAGCGACTTTGTTTAAGGAATCAATTGTCAATGGCATTTTTTAGGTGACGCTCATAAATATTGTACAAATTATCAGCCTTACCCCTTCATGAAAGATAGTGTGTGTGTTTGTGTGTGTGTGTGATATGCAATTTTAACGATGCTGTAACAGTGTTTCAGTCATATCGCTATGATGTATGCATTATGGCAGTTGATAGAGATGTTTACCATTGGGGCATCATGTCGAAGACATGTAGCGTGATGTCTTATCTCACCTCGTCACATTATAATGACACAAGGCCGACCAGTCCTAACAATAACCTCTTAATGCTGAGTGCCTAGCGAGGCAGCTGTTAGTACCAATTTTATAAGAAGTTTGTATGAAGTTGGTTGATGTTGTGTTTAATGTTTCTCAGACTCTGGATTGTCATGAACGACACATCAGTATCAATGTACAGTATACATCTTTACGGACGAATGCGTGAAAACCCTGGAAAGAACCACCGAACAACAAGAAGCTACTGGCAAGTTTTCTCGGATAACCACATTAGCTGCATCCGAGTTCCGAACGCACGCAGACATAGGTAAGATGGCAGTGATCCGTAACGGTGAGCACTTTGACCACTCAGCCACTCGAGGTTCCCGCTCCGGAATATGGTTACTATTTCAATCCTAATATTTGGTAAAGTCTGATGTGTCATGCAAAGCGAGATATCAATATCGATATAAAATTGATCAGGTGATTTATTACAACCAGAATATTTTAGCTGACGTTGTGTGAAGTGTGCAATATTTGCAAACCAATTGTTACCCTCGCCCACTCGTAAAAGAGGGGTGATATTTTTATGACAATATTTGGCTCTATTTAGGCTGCCGTACATTCTCTCATATCAATTTCGATGTAAACTTTATCAAGGAATCAATTGGAAAAGAAATTTCTTAGATGATGCAGTGTAGAATGTTCAATATGAAAAATAAAGCGTTGTGCGAACGCTTTTCCTCCATCTTCGTCTACTAGTGAAAATATTTGTAAAATGTATTACATGGCCTAATTGGTGGTTTACCTTGAACATAATTTAACGTCGGCTATAGTTCAAATAAAAAATATTAGTAAATTTCACATTGTGTCATTAAGAATGCGAATATTAAATGAATAATTGTGCACTGCTAGATTAACTAGATCTCTCCGTATGAGACCTTTGTTTTGATCAAGTGAAAATATGGCGTCCGCGTTCGCCTGACATAGTATTGCGGAGTGTAACGCACGGAATATATTAAGCAGGCAACCAGACTAAATTACCTGTAAAGGCATATGACCACTAGGACACGAGACCCCGACTGATTGGATCTTAAAGCACTCGCAGTTCGGATTGATAGGAACTTACAAAAGAAGGTAATACTTTTTAATGGGAAGATAAAACACACACACACATACCCCCCTCCATATATATATATATATATATATATATATATATATATATATATATATATATATATATATATATATGTGTGTACCAGTATTCTGTGTTTTGTTTTAGTTAGCAATCTGTAACACGCTCATTCAATAATGTGTTTTTATGAATATGAATTATGATAAAAGGTATGCGAATAAGAAAAACGTTTGAACATTTGTTTTTGTGCCTTCAAACTATATATGATCATAAAGAATCCTGAACGGTACGTAACACATGGACAGTTATAATAATCCCGACATGTTGAGTACCACACTGTAATGACGATCATTCTGAGCATAACAGCTTTTAATCGGAGATATGACAACAATTATCAAAATTTTTAAAGAAAATATTTGGCAAATGCTCGGCTATTTTTTTTTTTACCTTTCAAGATGTAATCAGTTTCTTTAGGCCTCATCGTCTTTCCTTTATATATTACGTGATGTGAGATAGTAAATTTCTCCTTGAGGTCTTCATCTTGTGAGACTTGTTCCTTCTTTGATTTCGCATTCCGAAATTGAATATCAGATAGGCTTGTGGCCGGGAACACACCCTGTCCGTCATTTAACTTGGGTTCAATCATCAGCTCTTCAGAGCCATTATAAAAAGTACCAAACTGTAACGATATAGTTGGCCATAAAGTACAAATTCTTGGCTGAATATTTATATTAATTTTGGAGACGTCGTTTTGATTAAACTTACCAAAATTGAGAAAACACCCCCTCGATTATCCACTAATACGTTGCTAACTTGCTGTTGTAACTTGTTGTTTTAGGGTTTAACGTAATTTTTAAACACAATATTGGTTATATATGGCAGAAAATATAAATGATGCTGGAAGAGCCCGGGAAGAAACTTTGGTAAGAAACAACAATCAAAGGGAAGCTGCTGGCAGATTTTGTATGTTCCCACGTTGGCTGAGCGAGAGACTTGAACTGACGGAAGACATCGGTGATCGGTAAAGACGAAAGCATTAGACCACTTCACCAGCTGGGGCACTATTTTAGTAGGTAACTGGTTGCAAGTCTGCGTGACATTACCCAAAACCCCAGTTTTGTCTGATTAAAGTTTCCTTATTTTATTTTTGTTTCAAGAACCTATATTTTGTATGCTAAATGTAGCATAAAATATCTAAGTCAACGTCAACTAACTCCTTTTCGCAATGACAGGGCAACGATACTCTTAAAATCCTGAAAAATCATCATTTGTTTTGGCGCGAAAAGTTGGGTGGACTGTAGGTTTTGTTTTCTACAATGTTGAATATCGAATCCTAACTCCAGTTCTCTAAAGTACCAAGAACATGACAACGGTATTATCCATTATAAATCTTATCGCTTCCCCTGTCATTGAATGTCACTATAATCACATTGTGTATATTCCAGTTTTACAATCGAAGCCCACTGAGAGACTACCGTACAGTAAATACGGATTAAAGGTAGGATGAAATACAATAACATTTAATATAATACGGGTAATCAGTGACCTATACAAAAGTTTCAAATTATTTAGTAAAACTGTTTTACCAATTCAAATTTCCTTGTGCTTGGGATACACTGAACCAAGATAGCAGAGCCGCTCTCTAAGTCTTGGTAAACTGCAATGTTCTGAAGTATAAAATGAAGAATAACCGTTAAACAATCTCAGTTCTTTTAATTCTGTCCAAAAAATTACTTTATCATTAAAATGGGTTCCAAAAGTCTGAGTTCTAATTAGCAGAAATAAGTTTTAAATGGCGACATAATTTACTTATTTTTTGATTATAAAGATGTGATATGAAGCCTTAAGAGTCATTCTGAAACGGTTGCCATATCTTATGAACCTTAAATTATTATCTTATAATAACATTTAATGACAGAACAAATTGCATACATTATTTATCAAAATGGAAATATACAATAATCTTCAAGTTATAAACTTACATTATTTGTTATGTACGTTTAATGTTCATATCTAACTTAATCGTGAGGGGGTATCGCTTTAGTATTAGTACTTTTTTAACGCGAAAACGTTTTGTATACGATGGGCAAACTATTGGGAAATCTAGAACAATCAGGAAACCGTTTTAGTTTTGTAGATAAACAGGGATGAAAAATAAAACCCAAATTAACACCAAACCCCTTCCTTACTTAAACGGGTTCCACTAGTTAGAGTTTTAATTAGCGATAAGTTTTAAATGGCAACATCCTGTAAGTCGATTTTCACCTCCGAATTTACGAGCCTTTCCTGCGTAATCGTTCCATAATGCTGACAAACAAAGGAGCGTTAACATTAATGTCATAATTTCTTTGTATCGACAGTTTGACTTCATTATTGTCTGCAGTAAATCGGACACCAATATGGTCAGGAGTATAGTCGTCCAACCTACGCTGTCGAAAGGAAGGCGGATGCTCTAAAGTAAGTAATTCAACTGATGTACGTTCTGAAATAAATAAATAAATAAATATAATAAATAAATAAATAAATAAATACTTAAATAAAATATGAAAATATGAAACTAAAACAATAATAAATAGGTAAATAAATAAATAAAAACAAATAAATAAATAAATAAAATAAATAAAAAATAAAATTAAAATAATAAATTAAAAGTAAATAAATACATCAATAAATAAATAAATGAAAGAACATGAACTGAATGGCTAACTCTCGCTAATTGAAGTTTTGTGCACATAAACGTAACGCAAATGTTAGTCACGTTGTAGGAAGAGTGACAGCTACTAGGTCATGCCTACAAACAGAATTAAATTGTGACAGCTACCATATTAAGTATAAAAATTCAATAACGTTAAAATTCTACATGAACATGATCAACCCTATTTTTATCAATATATATATATATATATATATATATATATATATATATATATATATATATATATATATATATATATATATATATGAAGAAATTAGAAATAAGAAATATATATATACTGTTGACCCATGCTTCCCTAAAGAGGGAACAAGAAAATAAACCACCGTATTTGCTAGATCTGCAAGTGTTTCAATCGAATATCTTCAATTCCGCATTAAGCTTCATGTTTTAGCAATTAATGTTCCAAATTCATGCCTGTAAAAGGACTGAAATTCCATTATTAAAACATTAGTTTCTTCATATACACAAGAGAACACAATTTAAAAAGATTTTTTTCATTAAATGTTATTTTCATTGTCTTCATGGCCGGGTCATCAAAACTCGTATATACTCTGTTTCATGTTGATCTATTTCTAGGCTGGTTCACATTAAAAGTCCTTAGTACAGCCAGTCCTAAAGCCAATTTTGAGAAGGAGAAAGACTTTCGTTTCATTTGTACTTTATCCAACATCTTGCATAAAATTGTTGACTATTTTCCAGCTTAGTGAATTTAAAAAACCGAATCCGCACGATACAAAGAATAGGAATACCCCTTTCATTATATCTAAATCTGGCACGGAGAAGTTATGTACCTTATTTTGATCTGACTGGTAGATAGCCAAAAGACACTTCCAGACAGTGATTGACAGGTAAAATGTAGCAAATGATTGATTACATGTTTGAGATATTTAGCTACAGTAAGATGCATCACGATATTAGCCAATATGTTTTATTACTAATACGCCCTGTTTGATAAATTTAGGTAATTAAGTTAAACATTCACTGTATATGCAACCTACCCCTTACGAGCAAGACGCCATTTAAGGTCCGGTAAAGTTAATGGGAATGTTGGTGATTCATTTGCTTGAAAACAGTATATTCGATACAAAAAATATTTTCGTTGAACTGAAGGATATAATTATTATTAACTATTGTGTTTCTAATTTGTTCAAATGAGAACAAGTACTAGTAAGATAGTGATTTTTAACGTAGCTTTACAAAATTTTCAGTCATGTTGCTACGATATCTGCAGTGAGGCAGGCAATTTATATTGATGTCTATCAATGGGGCATCATGCTGTAGATAATGTAACATCATGTTACAACCAGTGACACCAGGCCGTCCAGTCCTAACACTAACCTCTTAATGCTGAGCTCCAAACCGAGGTATATGTTAGTACCATATTGCTAAGTATTTGGCATGACTCGGATTGGGATCGAACCGACAACTTTCCAACTTTCGCGGTGGACTCTCTTACCACTCGGACACCGTAGCGGTAAATGAGAACAAGACTTTTTTTATATAAAAAAAACAAGATCCTACTGTCACCCCAAAATAAAATCATTGGCCACATAGCTAATAAAATATTGGGGACAACTTATTCGTCCTTCTTCACACGGACATTCTGTGAATAAATACCAAGGAATCAATCTGTTGCAAAAGGAACATATATTAATCTATCGGTTTACACAGTAAATGGAAAGAAAATTAATGAATATAAAAAATAGACTCTCCAGTGCCGATTCTTGACAATAAATTCGTATATATATATATATATATATATATATATATGTATATATATATGTATATATATATATATATATATATATATATATATATATATATATATATATATATATATATATATATATATATATATATAATGCATCGTAGTCGCGGTTTCTGTACATATTTCTTGTACAAATTTGAACTCTTCCATTACCTATAAGACGTTCAGTTTGAAGTAAAAAATGGGCCAACAGATATTCTTGCGTGTACAATTATAACATGTTGGTAAAACATGGTGGCCGCAAAAATAGGCATCTTAAAATGTTATTTGCAAATTGGTTTGGTAGGAAAATATTTATATGCGAAAATTTATTTTCTGGAACAACATTTGTTTGCTACTTTCTCAACAACGGAAAATATGCAGTGAAAGATATTATATGATTTGTGATTTAATTTATGTCAGTCTGTGTTAACCACCCATTCAGTCGGGTTCACTGTTTCAGAAAGTTTATTAATTTTTTTCATCTCAGTATTTTCCGATTTTTGCCAAATAACTTAATTTCTTGCTTAAATTTCCCCATCTTTTCCGTAATTAAACAACACCACCCCACCCCCCCAAACCCCGCCCGCCCCGAGAGCTATAGTATAACGTATCTCATAGATAGAATTCGGGGAAAATGCACATCTTATTTAGAAAAGATCGGATACCAACGTTCGTGTTAGTTGATAACTGTCATTATACTGTACTTAGATTACTAAGTTCTGTCAACCGTTCCGGTGGCCTGTTGGTTAGAGCGTCCACCGCTGAAGCGGGAGGTCGTGGGTTCGATCCATGGCCGAGTCAAACCAAAAAATTACAAAACTGGTACTAACAGCTGCCTCGCTTGACTCTCAGCATTAAGAGCTTAGTGTTAAGATTGGTCGGCCTGGTGTCAGGATAAGGTGACTGGATGGGACATCATGCTACATGTCTGCTAGACATCACTATAAACTGCCTCACTGCAGACATCGTAGCAATATTACTGAAAAAGTGTTAAAGCTAAGTTAAAAATTCTAATTCTAATAACTTCTGTCAAGTTAGTGGCTGTTCGGGATTAATTAAAGAGCATATTAAATAAAATTCATCGGAACAACATGGTTTTAGGTAGGGCATGTACAATGTCAACTTTTCGGGGTCAAACTCTGACCATCAAAAACAGGTTGTGTGTTTGTTTTGTTCCTTCGAACGGCAATATAAAGTTTAGACTGGTTTTTCGTAGCAAGAATGTGACAGAATGTTTTACACCGAGAAAGTATGAACCAGACCATTTACAAGCATATAATTGACCTATCTCTACCCGTGAATCAGGTTGTTCGATCAGTAAATGAGAAACACCTTTCAAGCAGTTACCATGAATTTGTTTTGGCAGAAATGTGTACAAAAGCGCATCCCATCGATAGCTTAAAGAAAAAATAAGAAACTTGAAATTAAAACATAAAGTTTCAAATGTTTTTATTTTTTGATGTTAAAAAAAGCTTCTTCGCCTCGATCTTACAGACACTTAATTGAATCTTATCATTCAGTCATTTGAGCCAGGCGGGGATGAAAATTGTAATTAATAATAAAGAAAATCAGTTATAATCGAAATTCGATCTCACGAAAAGAGTAGAATCTTAGAATTATTTAAACATTAAACAGTAACTGTTTGCGATGTTGTATATTTTTAATTCATTTAACTAAAAGACAACATAACAAAAGATCACTCAAAATTGAATATGACTGCATAATAAATGCATATATATTTTCTTGAGTGAATTGTCTTCTACTGAAAGGGGCCCAGAGAGACCAAGTGGTCTAAAGCGCTCTCCGTTACGGATCACTGCCATTTCACCTCTGTCTGCGTGGGTTCGAGTCTAAGATTCAGATAATGTAGTTATGTGAGAAAGCTTGCCAGTAGCGTCTCCTGGGTTGGTGGTGCTTTTTGGGGGTTTTCCCTGGTTCTTCCTCCACCAATAATACTGGCCGCCACGTATAGCCCATCGTGTGCTGAAAAATGGCGTTAAACCCCACAACAACTTTATTTAAATATGTTCCCATCCGGTGTAAAGCTGAGTTTTTACCACTTTAGAACTAACTTACATGATTTACTGAAATAAAACTCGCGTTATTACTATTCCAAATTGTAATGCAAGCAAAATATTATATACTGCAGTATCATTTATTCAGCTGTTTAATTTTATTTCATAAAGAATGGCAAAAGTCATTTAATAAGCATATTAACGACACTGAAACATATATATTGGCCAAATACTGAATGTTTGTCGAAGATTCCTAAGTCGCCATGTTTCGTGATGCAGCAGCAGGACCGTGGCAGTCTGCATTTAGCGATGAGTGTTAGGACTGGTCGGCCTGGTGTCTGGATAATGTGCCTTGGTGGGACATCGTGTTGTATGTCTGCGGCATGATGACCCAGCGCTAGACATCACTATAAGCTGCCACACTGCAGACATAGTTGTGATATGAGTGAAAAAGTGTTTAAGCTGTGTTAAGAATACAAAACAAATAACACATCACATCACTGTCAAGTTTTCTCATATAACTATGTTGGTCGAGTCGACTCGATCTCATGTAGAAAGTTGGTGAGATCCATGTTATCTCTAATTGCGGACACCTTCGAACACTCGGCCACATGGTGCATCCATAAAAATACTCCTACACCACAGAGGAAAACTGAATGCACTAAACAATAACGTGTTCCAATTTCAGCTGACGTAACCATGGAGACACAAATTATATTAACATTTTCAATATGCAGAATGTTATAGAGAAGCGTTACCTAATATTTTGTTTGCAATTGTTGACGAGTTGGGATTAAGATCTTTTTATTGATTTTATTAATAGTATAATAAATGATTAATTATATCATGCTTAGCAAGGTCAGACAGAGACAGCCGTCTGTCGCGCAAAAAAATAGTTTCCGAGCTAGGGGGCAGATATAGTTTCTACGGATTGAAACGCCGGAGTTGCGGAAACATGGCAGGTTGTTTTATATATGGTCTTGCCTTGATTCGAGTAAAATATATGTATAGAACGGATGCGTCGTGCTTTCTTATTTACAGCTGAATTTGTATGGAAGTCTTTGGAAATCTGAGGTAAACGTATTTCTTCTAGCGGGAATCGCTGAATTTGTATGAATGTCTTTGGAAATCTGAGGTAAAAGTATTTCTTCTAGCGGGAATCGTTCCATGGTTTGACACAGTTCTGTCAAGTAAAGTAATGGTATCTTTTACAAAACGGATAATGACATTAATTACAAAGTCCCTTGTCCGCCAAATTGTACTTATTCTATTGTAATTGTTGACTTGTCATCCACGGCATCACATTTCAGATGACATACAAGTATGGCATGATTCGAGCAATTATTGTCAAACTAGTTATATTCACGCCAATAGTATTACGTATTAGATAACAGTCAAGCAAGGAATATCGCGCTCACAACAGAAATTTGATCTTCTAACCGCAACATAACCCGAAATTTATACATGTTTTAGGGTGCGTCGCGGGTCAAACTAATTATATTCACGCCAATAGTATCACGTATTAGATAACAGTCCAGCAAGGAAATTCGCGCTCACAACAGAAAGTTGATCTTCTAAAAGCGACCTAACCCGAAATTATAAAGATTTCATCCTTTGTATCATTTCTAAGTATTATCCTCACATTTAGGACTATAAGTATGTACTTGTAAACAACATAATTTCAAGGACCTAATCAGGTCAAAAGTTGGGGTGTGAAAGGTTCAAAATATAGAAAGATCGTCGAGTTCCCTCAATTGGGCACAACTGCAAAAGTATGTATTTATCAAAGTGTGCAAATATGAAACAATGGTCACATATCACAGACAGGTGACTGTACGTTTGTTTGTGTGTGTGTGTGTGTGTGTGTGTGTGTGTTGTTTCTATGATCTGGTTGGGGAGGCTCCGAACCTCCTTTCTCTGGTCCGACCGTGGCTCTCTTTTTGGTCTCATTCTGGACAAATATCTATACTCTTGTGAAACCCACAAGAGGATAATGGAATTCCAAATAGGGTAACGATCAGTTGGTGAGATACATTGCTGTTTCATGCCCAACACATATGTAAGGTGTGGAATCAATAGTTTCAAGATACGACTCCAGTTCTGAAGATAAGGATGGATGTAATAGACGGCATTAGTTGTATGTGTATATTCATGGAAAAATTAGTTAGTACAACTTATGTAAACGTTTAAAATAATTGATCACACATGCCAATTATAAGACTTCTGTAAAGTAAATAACTCAGAAGTTGTTCACATGTATTCACAACCATCCTTACTCTCTAGCCCCATCCAAGGAGAAGAAATCGAAAGTGTAAAAAAATGTTACAATAAATGATACCCATTGGACGAGCATTCAGACAAGATAGATGTATCTAGCCTTAAAAGTTCAAGGATATTAAATAAGCGTCGTCTCACGCTAGTCGCCCACCGCCTTGAAATCTAAATGTGTGCTAGGCAATCTACGCCTAAGCCGCTAGCTCACATCACACCTCCAACAAACCATTCCCAGGCAAAAGGAAAACTTTGAAGTTACTACAACTCTTTTAGAATAACACTTTAATTGTATATTTGTTTTACAATCAGATTTAGATGACAGAATATGCATGCAAATAAGTTTATATTGACTCCTTCGAATGACAACAGGTAGAGTGAAGTTGGGATGGTGCAGTGTGAAGAAACAGAATGCCCAAATGAGTATAAACTGAAAATACTGATTTAGTTTTGTAATTAAATAGATATTCGATTACTTAAATTTGTTCCCCAAACATATAGTTCTTGCAGGATGTGGAAATCATACTTACACCATTCCGCACAAACGCGTAGAACTGTCTCAACAGTACTTTAGCCGCGGCACTTGATGAAGATTTTGTCAACCATCTGTAATTTTGAATTACATTAATATTAGATAGATAGATAGATAGATAGATAGATAGATAGATAGATAGATAGATAGATAGATAGATAGATAGATAGATAGATAGATAGATAGATAGAAAGATGGATGGATGGATGGATGGATGGATGGATGGATGGATGGATGGATGGATGGATGGATGGATGGATGGTGGGACGAAGAGACGAAGGGATGGACAATTCAATCGAAGCAGCGAAGACGAAAGTTAAATGATATATGTCCAACCTCTCAGTAGCTCATAAATATACCCATGAACAAAATATAGATCGATGTATGTCGTTAATGAGAATCAACACATAGGAAACACAGGAAGTGGAGAACAAGTACGGGATAAACTTTATTTATCATATGGGTCATCATAGCAATTTTCAAAAAGGACTAGAGTTAAACAGAGGGAAATATTTTACAAGAAGAACTCCTGACAACACAAATCGTTTTCACTTATCCGAAAAAGTATTTCTTTACGACTCTTAGAATGTATGTATGTATGTATGTATGTATGTATGTATGTATGTATGTATGTATGTATGTATGTATGTATGTATGTATGTATGTATGTATGTATGTATGTATGTATGTATGTATTTATGTATGTATGTATGTATGTATGTATGTATGTATGTATGTATGTATGTATGTATGTATGTATGTATGTATGTATGTATGTATTAGGTCATTAACTTTATTGATATCAAGCTATCACATATAATGATTCAGCTATGTGCAATGTTTTCAATTAATGAGAGTTTACAAACAAAAGTGACAATCGCTTGTAATTTTGTCATCGCATTTCTTGCGTGGATTGATACAGTGAATCAAAATATTACGGTCGTATGCAATAGACTTCGGAGCATAATCATATAATAAATTACCATAATTTAAATACACTAAAAATAACGGTTCCTTTGAAGGTGGTGTCTCCCATTTTAGTGGTGTCTACCATTTTACTAACTTGTTTTCAGAGTTACGGGTTTACAAAATTTTATTTAAAAAAAGTTAATTTTAACGTTCAGTTTATTCATGGCGACTACGAAGACGGTCGACATGACAGTCGTTGTCTCGCATTTGTCTGAAAAAAGACAACGTATAAACATCTCCCATCAATCTAGTTTTATCAACGTTTTGTTTTAAAAGAATGGCATGGTTATTGTTGTGAGGCTCCATGGCCGATATACCTTATTCAGATTTAATTCTCTAAACCTTAGTTCGCAACAATATCAACTATATAAATGGCAGTTTGCGTCCAACCTGGACACATCTTGGCTTAATACATATAAAACTACTTTACAGGCGGATATAAGAAGACAGACATCTAGACAGACAGACAGACAGACAAAGAGAGCCCTATATTTAGATAGAATGCAGACTGACATACATAATGTTATGCAGATAGATGACACTTCGATATGCCAAAATGTTGCAAATTCAAGATATATTGAATGACACAAAGAGTTGATGTCAAGATATATTGAATGACAAATAGTTAAGGTCAAACATACAAAAGGCAAAGGTTAAGGTAAAATACTGTGGCATTTTTTAATCACGCCACACTATGAAGCTTGTTGTACATTACCTTTTCAATTAGCTCGGAATTTGTAAGGATCACAAACCGACTGTCTCTGGAACGAAAATGAATTTTAACAGGCAACGTTGAATGGAACCTATCAAACCATATCTTTATCACGAGATGTCTATTTATAGAATTGTGTTCCTGGTTTGTGCCTATACCTACCCGTAATCGACTATTGATTAATACATTTGTTCTCACACATTGATGAATAATTCAGATGACGTTACACATTTATCCTCTTTGCATGTAACCGACAGACAATATGAGAAGCGTGACCAAGGTACGTTTTGAAAATTGCCCTAGTTTATTGAGGTCAACGGTTATAAAATCCCTGTATAAATACCGATTGTACGCCAGAACAAAACTAAAATACTGTCAGTGCGGTCCAATTGAGGCGTATAGTGGAAAAGACCATTTGGATCCTAACAAGAATCACTTGAATTGTTACGTCCCAGTATCGGAAAGAATATATTTATCATCTTATAAACGAGTGACATTCAGTTTATTATTATAGAAATACGGTGCAAAGGGTCCGAAGTATCTAAAACATCAACGGTATAAATTTGGCTTTTGTTCCTATTATATTGTAAAACAAAAACCTGCATAATCTACAAAGACAGACGATGCATTCGTTTTTGTTCGCTTGTGTCCTTTGTATGGGATCCATGTCAGTAACCAGCTTCCGGCTGCCTCCAGTAGAAGAATACATTTATCGAAGTGAGTGATGCTTTTGTTTGGTTGTGGGTTTAAAATATTTAAGTATTTATTATTTTATTTATATATTTATTCATTTTTTTCTTTCAGGTTTAGGGGGGTTGAGGGGAAGAGGGGATCGGTTGAATAAAATGGTTTAAAGTGAAGTTAAATTCAAATTTCAAGCAATCATAGTCGAAGAATATTTGCACTATTGACGTGCATTGGAGTAGGACATGGGCATTACATCTAATAATCAGAATGTATAATCTTGTCTGACTCAGATTTCTTATTTATCCAGGTTAACTATTATCTATAGCAGATACGTGATCTAGCTTTTTGACGTTATATTATTAGGCTACAACCGAAATGTGCTCTAAATATCGCTTGTGCTACCAGATAAATGTAAACAGGTCAAACGGTAAGGTACATTCCTATTCGTAGACAAGGCAGACGAAATTTCTAGTGTCTAGATAAATGTGAACATGTCAAACGGTAAGGTACATTCCTATTCGTAGACAAGGCAGACGAAATTTCTAGTGTCCAGATAAATGTGAACAGGTCAAACGGTAAGATACATGCCTATTCGTAGACAAGGCAGATAAAATTTCTAGGGTCATCGATACAACAGTGATCTATATTTTCCTTTCTTAACCAAAAGTGAAAATCTTAATTACACAACGAGCGACCAAACCAATGCATATACATACACAACAAACAATTACAACTATTTTTTTTTCGATACGAATCCGGGTAACTGAATCAGTACGTGTTGACCAACATAGTTATATGAGAAAACTAGACAGTGATGTGATGTGTTAATTGTTTTGTATTCTTAACGCAGCTCAAAAACTTTTTCACTCATATCACAACGATGTCTGCAGTGTGGCAGCTTATAGTGATGTCTAGCGCTGGGGCATCATGCAGCAGACATGCAACATGATGTCCCACCCAGTCACATTATCCTGGCACCAGGCCGACCAGTCCTAACACTCATCTCTAAATGCAGACCGCCACGGTCCTGCTGCTGTATCACGAAACATGGCGACTTAGGAATTCAGTAATTGGCCAATATATATGGTTAAGTGTCATTAATATGCTTATTAAATGACTTTTGCCATTCTTTATGAAATAAAATTAAACAGCTGCATAAATGATATTGGAGTACATAATATTTTACTTTCATTTCAATTTGGAATAGTAATAACGCGAGTTATATTTCAGTAAATCATGTAAGTTCGTTGTAAGGTGGTAACAATCAGCTTTACACCGGATGGGAACATTTTTAAATAAAGTTGTTGTGGGGTATAACGCCATTTTTCAGCACACGATGGGCTATACGTGGCGGCCAGTATTATTGGTGGAGGAAGAACCAGGGAAAACCCCCAAAAAGCACCACCAACCCAGGAGACGCTACTGGCAAGCTTTCTCACATAACTACATTATCTGAATCTTAGACTCGAACCCACGCAGACAGAGGTGAAATGGCAGTGATCCGTCACGGAGAGCGCTTTAGACCACTTGGCCTCTCGGGGCCCCTTTCAATAGAAGACAATTCACTCCAGAAAATATATATGCATTTATTATACAATGATATTCAATTTTGAGTGATCTATTGTTATGTTGTCTTTGAGTTAAATGAATTAAAAATATACAACATCGCAAACAGTTACTGTTTAATGTTTAAATAATTTTAAGATTCTACTCTGTTCGTGAGAACGAATTTCGATTATAACTGATTTTCTTTATTTTTAATTACAATTTTCATCCCCGCCTAGCTCAAATGACTGAATGAAAAGATTCAATTAAGTGTCTGTAAGATCGAGGCGAAGAAGCTTTTTTAACATCAAAAAATAAAAACATTTCAAACTTTATGTTTTAATGACAAGTTTCTTATTTTTTCTTTAAGTTATCGACGGGATGCGCTTTTATACACGTTTCTGCCAAAACAAAATCATGGTAACTGCTTGAAAGGTGTTTCTCATTTACTGTTCGAACAACCTGATTGACGGGTAGCGATAGGTCAATTATATGCTTGTAAATGGTCTGGTTCATACTTTCTCGGTGTAAAACATTCTGTCACATTCTTGCTACGAAAAAACAGTCTCAACTTTATATTGCCGTTCGAAGGAACAAAACAAACACACAACCTGTTTTTGACGGTCAGAGTTTGACCCCGAAAAGTTAGCATTGTACATGCCCTACCTAAAACCATGTTGTTCCGATGAATTTTATTTAATATGCTCTTTTGTTTTATCCCGAACAGCCACTAACTTGACAGAAGTTAGTAGAATTAGAATTTTTAACTTAGCTTTAACACTTTTTCAGTAATATCGCTACGATGTCTGCAGTGAGGCAGTTTATAGTGATGTCTAGCAGACATGTAGCATGATGTCCCACCCAGTCACCTTATCCTGACACCAGGCCGACCAGTCTTAACACTAAGCTCTTAATGCTGAGAGTCAAGCGAGGCAGCTGTTAGTACCATTTTTGTAAGTCTTTGGTATGACTCGGCCGGGGATCGAACCCACGACATCCCGCTTCAGCGGCGGACGCTCTACTTTTGACAGAACTTAGTAATCTAAGTACAATATAATGACAGTTATCAACTAACACGAACATTGGTATCCGATCTTTTCTAATTAAGATGTGCATTTTCCCCGAATTCTATCTATGAGATACGTTATACTATAGCTCTCGGGGCGGGCGGGGGATGGGGGTTTGGTGGTGTTGTTTAGTTACGGAAAAGATAGGGAAATTCAAGCAAGAAATTCAGTAATTTGGCAAAAATCGGAAAATACTGAGATGGAAAAAATTAATAATCTTCTGAAAGAGTGAACCCGACTTAATTGGTGGTTAACACACACTGACATAAATTAAATCACAAATCATATAAAGTCTTTGACTGCATGTTTTTCCGTTGTTGAGAAAGTAGCAAACAGATGTTCCAGAAAATAAATTTTCGCATATAAATATGTTCCTACCAAACCAATTTGCAAATAACATTTTAAGATGCCTGTTTTTGCGGCCACCATGTTTTACCAACATGTTTTAATTGTACACGCAAGAATATTTCTTGGCCCATCTTTTTACTTCAAACTGAACGTCTTATAGGTAATGGAAGAGTTCAAATTTATACAAGATATATGTAAAGAAACCGCGACTACGATGCGTTATATATATATATATATATATATATATATATATATATATATATATATATATATATATATATATAAATATAAATATATATATATATATTGATAAAAATAGGTTTGATCATATGCATGTAGAATTTTAACGTTATTGAATTTTTATACTTAATAAGGTAGCTGTCACAATTTAATTCAGTTTGTAGGCATGACCTAGTAGTTGTCGCTCTTAATACAACGTGGCTAACATTTGCGTTACGTTTATGTGCACAAAACGTCAATTAGCGAGAGTTAGCCATTCAGTTCATGTTCTTTCATTTATTTATTTATTGATGTATTTATTTACTTTTAATTAATTATTTTAATTTGTATTTTTTATTTATTTTATTTATTTATTTTTTTTGTTTTTATTTATTTATTTAACTATTTATTATTGTTTAATTTTTATATTTTCATATTTATTTATTTTTTTATTTATTTATCTATTTATTTATTTATTTCAGAAAGTACATCAGTTGAATTACTTACTTTAGAGCATCCGCCTTCCTATCGACAGCGTCGGTCGGACGACTGTACTCCTGACCATATTGGTGTGCGATTTACTGCAGACAATAATGAAGTCAAACTGTCATTACAAAGAAATTATGACATTAATGTTAACGCTCCTTTGTTTGTCAACATCAATGGAACGATTACGCAGGAAAGGCTCGTAAATTCGGAGGTGAGAATCTACTTACAGGACGTTGCTAGTTAAAACTTATCGCTAATTAAAACTCTAAATAGTGGAACCCGTTTAAGTAAGGAAGGGGTTTGGTGTTAATTTGGGTTTTATGTTTCATCCCTGTTTATCTACAAAACTGAAAAGGTTTCGTGATTGTTCTAGATTTCCCAATAGTTTGCCCATCGTATACAAAACGTTTTCGCGTTAAAAAGTACTAATACTAACGTGATACCCCCTCACGATTAAGTTAGATATGAACATTAGACGTACCTAACAAATAATTTAAGTTTATCGCATGAAGATTATTATATATTTCAATTTTGATAAATAATGTATGCAATTTGTTCTTAAATGTTATTATAAGATAATAATTTAAGGTTCATAAGATATGGCAACCGTTTCAGAATGACCCTTAAGGCTTCATATCACAGCTTTTATAATCAAATAATAATTAAATTATGTCGCCATTTAAAACTTATTTCTGCTAATTAGAACTCAGACTTTTGGAACCCGTTTTAATGATAAAGTAACTTTTTGGACAGAATTAAAAGATTTGAGATTGTTTAACGATTATTCATCATTTTCTACTTCAGAACGTTGCAGTTTACCAAGACTTAGAGAGCGGCTCTGCTATCTTGGTTCAGTGTATCCCAAGCACGAGGAAATTTGAATTGGTAAAACAGTTTTACTAAAGAATTTGAAACTTTCGTGTAGGACACTGATTACTCGTATTATATTTTATGATATTGTATTTCATCCTACCTTTAATCCGTATTTACTGTACGGCAGTTTGTCAGTGGGCTTCGATTGTAAAACTGGAATATACACAATGTGATTATACTGACATTCAATGACAGGGGAAGCGATAAGATTTATAATGGATAATACCGTTGTCATGTTCGTGTTACTTTAGAGAACCAGAGTTAGGATTCGTTATTCAACATTGTAGAAAACAAAACCTACAGTCCACCCAACTTTTCGCGCCAAAACAAAGTGATGATTTTTCAGGATTTTAAGAGTATCGTTTTCCCTGTCATTGCGAAAAGGAGTTAGTTAACGCTGACTTTAGATATTTTATGCTACATTTAGCATACAAAATATAGGTTCTTGAAACAAAAATAAAATAAGGAAACTTTAATCAGAAAAACTGGTGTTTTGGGTAATGTCACGCAGACTTGCCACTAGTTACCTACTAAAATAGTGCCCCAGCTGGTGAAGTGGTCTAATGCTTTCGCCTTTACCAATCACCGATGTCTTCCGTCAGTTCAAGTCTCTGGCTCAGCCAACGTGTTAACGTAAATAATCTGCCAGAAGCTTCCCGTTGATTGTTGTTTCTTACCAAAGTTTCTTCCCGGGCTCTTCCAGCATCATCTATATTTTCTGCCATATATAACCAATATTTTGTTTAAAAATTACGTTAAACCCTAAAACAACAAGTTACAACAGCAAGTTAGAAACCTATTAGTGGATAATCGAGGGGGTGTTTTCTCAATTTTGGTAAGTTTAATTAAAGCAACTTCTCAAAAATTAATATAAATATTCTGCCAAGAATTAGTGCTTTATGGCCAACTATTTCGTTACAGTTTGGTACTTTTTATAATGGCTCTGAAGAGCTGATGATAGCACCCGAGTTAAATGACGGACAGGGTGTGTTCCCGGCCGCAAGAAAACCTGATATTCAAGGTCGGAATGCGAAATCAAAGAAGGAACAAGTCTCACAAGATGAAGACCTCAAGGAGAAATTTACTATCTCACATCACGTAATATATAAAGGAAAGTCGATGAGGCCTAAAGAAACTGATTACATCTTGAAAGGTAAAAATGAAATAGCAGAGCATTTGCCAAATATTTACTTTAAAAAGTTTAATAACTGTTGTCATATCTTCGATTAAAAATTGTTATGCTCAGTATGATCGTCATTACAGTGTGGTAGTCAACATGTCGGGATTATTATAACTGTCCATATGTTACGTACCGTTCAGGATTCTTTATGATCATATATAGTTTGAAGGCACAAAAACAAATGTTTAAACGTTTTGCTCATTCGCATACTTTTTCTCATAATTCATATTCATAAAAACACATTATTGAATGAGCGTGTTACAGATTGCTAACTAAAACAAGACACAGAATACTTGTATATATATATATATATATATATATATATATATATATATATATGGAGGTGGGTATGTGTGCGTGTGTTTTATCTTCCCATTAAAAAGTATTACCTTCTTTTGTAAGTTCCTATCAATCCAAACTGCGAAGGCATTAAGATCCAATCAGTCGGGGTCTCGTGTCTTAGTGGTCATATGCCTTTACAGATAATTTAGTCTGGTTCCCTGCTTAATATATTCCATGCGTTACATTCCGCAATACTAAGTCAGGCGAACGCCGACGCCATATTGTCACTTGATCAAAACAAAGGTCTCATACGGAGAGATCTAGTTAATCTAACAGTGCACAATTATTCATTTAATATTCGCTTTCTTAATGACACAATGTGAACTTTACTAATATTTTTATTTGAACTATAGCCGACGTTAAATTATGTTCAAGGTAAACCACCAATTAGGCCATGTAATACATTTTACAAATATTTTCACTAGTAGACGAAGATGGTGGAAAAGCGTTCGAACAACGATATATTTTTCATATTGAACATTCTACACTGCATCATCTAAAAAATTACTTTTTCAGTTGATTCCTTGATAACGTTTACATCTAAATTGATATGAGAGAATTTACTGCAACCTAAATAGAGCCAAATATTGTCAGGAAAATATCACCCCTCTTTCACGAGTGGGCGAGGGTAACAATTTGTTTGCAAATATTGCACACTTCACACTATGTCAGCTAAAATATTATGGTTGTAATAAATCACCTGATCCATTTTATATCGATATTGATATCTCGCTTTGCATGACACATCAGACTTTACTAATTATTAGGATTGAAATAGTAACCCTATTCGGGAGCGGGAACCTCGAGTGGCTGAGTGGTCAAAGTGCTCACCGTTACGGATCACTGCCATCTTACCTATGTCTGCGTGCGTTCGAATCTCGGATGCAGCTAATCTGGTTATGCGAGAAAACTTGCCAGTAGATTCTCGTTATTCGGTGGTTCTTTCCAGGGTTTTCACGCATTCGTCCGTAAAGATGTATACTGTACATTGATACTGGGTCGTTCATGACAATCCAGATTCCGAGAAACATTAAACAAGACATCAACCAACTTCATACAAAATTAGTATAAAATTGGTTCTAACAGCTGCCTCGCTAGGCACTCAGCATTAAGAGGTTATTGTTAGGACTGGACGGCCTTGTGTCATTATAATGTGACGAGGTGAGATGAGACATCACGCTACATGTCTTCGACATGATGCCCCAATGGTAAACATCTCTATCAACTGCCATACTGCATACATCATAGCGATATGACTGAAACACTGTTACAGCATCGTTAAAATTGCAAATCACACACACACACACAAAAACACGTACACACACACACACCTTCTTCTATGAAGGGGTAAGGCTGATAATTTGTACAATATTTATGAGCGTCACCTAAAAAATGCCATTGACAATTGATTCCTTAAACAAAGTCGCTTAGCAGCCGCCCAACCAACCCTCAATACTGGGAGTGTGAGCTAAGGTTACCATCAAAATCCTTTCTGAAGGGGAGGGAGGTTCCCTAGACTAAAGTCTGGGTGGCTTAGTTTTAGAATTTCTTGCACTGCTTGGACAATTTTACATTGATACTGGTATATTTTTTCCATAAATTATATTCAATGGAAACGCACGTTACTTGCCTCAACATGACACAAAAGTGAATATTTAAAACTTTTTAACTTAACACTATGAGGATTTGATTCCAAATTTTGGCATACACGTGCAGTGTCATTTAATTATTATTGTTTTGACCACACAACCCACTCCTTGTCCTTTCCTCACAACCTTGGGCAATTTATCAAGGAATCGATTGGCGAAGGAAAATCTGAGATGACCCCGTGTAAAATGTGCAATATTTTCAAAATACTGTTGTGTGTACCCTTTGCCTTCATATTCGCCTACTAACAACACTATCTGTATAAATAATTATATGACGAATTGGTGGTTAAGCTTTACAATACTTACAATACACAATATAACAACTGAAATATAGTAGTTCAAAGCAGAGTGTGTTAGTAACGTTCATATTGTGTCATTAAGAAAGAGAATATTACAGGAATAAATGTGCCACGATTAGATTAACTAGATCTCTCCGTATGAGTCCATTTGTTTTGATCACGTGACAATATGGCGTCGGCGGTCGCCTAACTTAGAATAACATAATGCAACGGAGGGATCATACTAATCAGGGAACCAGATTAGAGATTATTAATATCTCACCTATGTCCGCGTGAATTTGAGTCTTGGCTAGCTTGGGTATGAAGAAAGCTAGTCAGTAGCTTTTCTTAGGCTCTTCCAGGGTAGTTCATCAAATATAACATGCCGACATATTTAGCATACCATGTAGCTGGAACTTGTCTTAAGTCCACAACAAGTTTTAGAACACCAGGAATAACATATAGGCACGCCTATTACACATATCCAAGGAAAACGAGACAGTAGGATAGTGATAAAGATCGTCGTGTTTCCAATCACATTACTTTGATATAACAGTTTACTTATCAGCGAAGAATATAATAATTAAAGTTCAAGACAGATGATAACTACATATAATAAAATCATATTTAAGACAAAAATATCAGTATAACAGCAAAATCAGTCTTGATAAACATTACTTATTGACTGATAACCTTTGAAAATACATTAAAATTATTTTCAGTTCATCTTAGAAAGAAAGAGCTATGATACATTACAGTTTTTTTATTACCCAACCCATCCTCTTGACAGTGAGTGCCAAAGTTTGTCTTATTGGTTTCATTGATTACTTTAATGACACTATTTTTCTACCTAAACAGGAGATTTGCACCCAAAACACCGCGATGGTGCTGGCCACAGTGCACGTAATAAACGTGCGACTACGGCGTACCAAGTTGAACTGTTGATGGTAGCGGACTACTCTGCATACAGTTTGTAAGTATATACATCTAATTGTTATGAGCAACAACAACTTTGATGGGAGATGTCTATACGTTGTCTTTTTTGCAGACAAATGCGAGACAACGACTGTAATGTCGACCGCCTTCATAGTCGCAATGAATGAAATGAACGTTAAATTAACTTTTTTTAAATTAAATTTTGTAAACCCGTAACTCTGAAAAGAAGTTAGTAAAAAGGGAGACACCACTAAAATGGGAGACACCACCTTCACAGGAACCGTTATTTTTAGTGTATTTAAATTATGGTAATTTATTATATGATTATGCTCCGAAGTCTATTGTATACGACCGTAATGTTTTGATTCACTGTATAATTCCACGCAATAAATGCGATGACAAAATTACAAGCGATTGTCACTTTTGTTTGTAAACTCTCATTAATTGAAAACATTGCACATAGCTGAATCATTATATGTGATAGCTCGATATGAATAAAGTTAATGACCTAATACATACATACATACATACATACATACATACATACATACATACATACATACATACATACATACATACATACATACATACATACATACATACATACATACATACATACATACATACATACATACATTTATTCCATATATTCTTAGAGTGGTAAAGAAATATTTTTTCGGATAAGTGAAAACAATTTGTGTTGTAAGGATTTCTTCTTGTAAAATATTTCCCTCTGTTTAACTCATGTCCTCTTTTGAAAATTGCTATGAAGACCCATATGATAAATACAGTTGATCTCGTACTTTTTCTGCACTTCCTTTATAGAATCGTACTGTTGGCAAACTTACAGTGTCATTGAAAGTTCCTTTCTGTATTGGTCTAATTATTATGATAACAAGATATAACCTTTGCAACGGAAATTAAGATAGAAATTGAAGTTAACCAAAGCAACAATCTAAGATGGATATTTCAGTTCTCTGTCGTTAAAATCTGCAAGCGTTGGCCTGTGTTTCCTATGTGTTGATTCTCATTAACGACATACATCGATCTATATTTTGTTCTTGGGTATATTTATGAGCTTGTGAGAGGATGGGCATATATTATTTAACTATCGTCTTCGCTGCTTCCATTGCATTGTCCATCCCTACGTCTCTTCGTCCCACCAGACAACCATCCATCCATCCATCCATCCATATATCTATCTATCTATCTATCTATCTATCTATCTATCTATCTATCTATCTATCTATCTATCTATCTATCTATCTATCTATCTATCTATCTATCTATCTAATATTAATGTAATTCAAAATTTCAGATGGTTGACAAAATCTTCATCAAGTGCCACATCTAAAGTTCTGTTGAGACAGTTCTACGCGTTTTTGCTGAATGGTGTAAGTATGATTTTCACATCCTGCAAGAACTATATGTTTGGGGAACAATTCATTTTTACACCTCGTTCTTATTTCTCAGCTTAGGCCAGGTTTACAGACTGGTTATATCTGACTATCCCTCAATTCACCAGACTTGCGTCAACACCAAGGGTTTGCGTTTTGGTCATTTTCACAAATAATATTCCTCGTCGGCGAATACATTTCAATTTGGATGTTCCATATATAGTAATACACCATTAACATAATATTAAGCCACTTAGGCCTAAATTTATCGTTAACAGACTGTTAAGTCACTTAGGCCTATATGTATCGTTAACAGAATGTTAAGCCACTTAGGGCTTTATTTATCGTTTACAGAATGTTAAGTCACTTAGGCCGATATTTATCGTTAACATAATGTTGTCACTTAGGCCTATATATATCATTAACAGAATATTAAGTCACTTAGACCTATATTTACTGTACCATAATGTTTTATAATGTTGTTGTTGAGCTCATTGTCTCAGGCACTATTGCTTGTCGAGTTGCATAACTTGTATGTCACGGCGTCACGAGCAATGATACGGCCATCAGTGAAAACTATTTCACAGTGAACTCAGATACATGATTCAAATGTATATGCTTACAATTTCATTGGGCTCGGTTTTCACTTTGGCCATTGGTTAGTTTTAATTTATTTATCAGACTTTCTTCATCTGATAGCCATAACAATTGATATCCATGTGTATCAATCCGTAAAGCAAACTAACCTAAATATTTCCATAAGATTAATAGACAACGATTGCAAATACATTAATTTTATTAATGGTTTTGCATACAAGCCTTGTCTTCTTTGATAGTTTTCTTGTGGTAACAAATTTTAACTTTACATGTTTTACCTGAGCAACCAACTCTGCACAACCAAATATTGGCAGAATTAGGTTTAAGTGCGTCCGATAGAAAGAACATTAGTTTTTGAAACTATAAGCTTGTTCAAAATTGTAAATGCTATTTTAAAATTCTTGCACACACACACACACACAAACATATATCCATACATACACACACACACACACACACACACACATATATATATATATATATATATATATATATATATATATATATATATATATATATATATATATAAAAGTAACTTTTAAAATTATTTTTTCAGATTGATCTTCGATACAAAAGCGTCACTGGATCGGGTTTCACTATAACGGTTCTGTTTGCTGGACTTTACATTGCTGAGGTATGCGTATATTTCTGTATCACTTTTGTCTGTCGTTCTGTCTGTCTGCGCATTCATCTCTCTCGGAGAATGAAAATGTGTCAGGTATTTGCTTGTTATATTGAAATCCTTGATAAATGTTTATTATAGAATTCGCCTACCCTCTCGTTATATTTTCAGCAAGCACCCACCCACCCGACCCTTCAAATATATATATCAAAGCCATCATGGATGTAAAAATGCCCACAACTGGATCATTTTATTAATCAATTCATATATTCTACCGTGACTATCTCCAAAACTGTCATCTACTGCGTGTTTCAAACCAAATTGGGGTTAATGTATTAACATAGCGATATATTTGCCAGTCTATTGTTCTCTAACAACACATGTGTTGTAGTTTGTTGTCTCTTGTAAGCTTTGAAACATTCCTTACATTTCCGTAACATTAGAAGTTTAAATTCCTTAGAACATGTGTATGTAACGCTTAGACTTTTGTATTTTGCTGATTTGGTTTAGCAATACTAAAACTTACATTGCAACTAGTGGAGGCAGGCGACAGTTGTGCATATAAACCATGAACAGTCTGGTATGGTTTATTATAACGACAGTATCTGTTTGGTTTGAAAAGCGAAATCTATGAAACGTTTAAGGGTTACCTGGCGACAGTCACGTTTGAAAGTATAAACCTATAAATGCAATGACTAATTTTTGTTCATTAGTATGTCCTTATCTTTCTCGTTTCTCGAAATCGGTAGAGGGATAGAAAATAAATTTTAAGGTAAGCGAATACAATAGTGCGCAAAACGAACTGTTACAGAAATAATGGAACACAATGAAGTATATCGATTTGAGGCTATTCATTGATTGAAACACAGTACACTGTTGGCAGATTACTATACAAATAAAAACGTAACGATTCTTTGCAGTGACTTTCGGGAGAGGACAAAATGGAGTTTCAGGACAAACGAAGTTTAAACAAAATTTAGAGTCTTATTCCTATATAGGAATGCCACAGTTTGTCCATGGTAAAACATTATCTGGGGTCCATGTTTTCTTACAAGTATAGTAGGTGAAACTTTAAAAGATGTTTTTATTCTTATGCCGTTATAAACATCTACAATTGTAATTTGTCGAACTTCTTTAGTATTGAGAAACTAAAATTTTCATGTCTTATAAGTTATAACTACATCAAATTGGATGAAGACAAACTGATAATTTGTACACACATTCTTATGATGAAAAAGCTCGCATCTTCCACTAACTACTATATTAATACTATTAATCGGTACCGTCAGTTTTCAAACAATAATTTCGATCGATCTATCGATCAAGAGAGAGAGAGTAGACACAGTATAATACAAAGTTGAGAGAGAGAGAGAGAGAGAGAGAGAGAGAGAGAGAGAGAGAGAGAGAGAGAGAGAGAGAGAGAGAGAGAGAGCGATATGAGGAAAATAATTCATCGCACACAGTGGTGTTAGATATGCAAATAACTACAGTGAAATAATTGTTCCTTGTTAAGAAATTCGACAAATCCTCTTCCCTGCCCTTAATCTCTAACATATGCGGAGGGATTTTTTCATCCCGTATCGGTGTATGACATTCTTGTATAATCTGGTTAATATGTCTGAGGTATGTACGTTTTATTTACAAAGAGAATGTAAACTGGATGATAATATTTTTGTAATGCATTTGATTTCTGTTCTTTTTCTTTTTCGTTCTTAACGTTAAATTTTTTTTTAAAATTTATATAGTGTTCTTTGACCAGCTCATGGTGTATTTTGTTCTACTTCCTTCCAATATGTAGACCCCATCAGACGCTTTGTGGACGGAGAGCAGGAAAGTCGCTTCAGGATCTGTATATCATGTCAATGCTACGGCCGCCTTGGATGACTTTAGAACCTGGATACAAAATACTCCTAATCTACCTGGACATGACCATGCCATGTTGTTTACAGCGTATGCATTATTGAAACAATTTCCAAGCTCCATCCCATACATGCTAATTATAGATTCGGTGTTACTCCCAATAAAGTTTGCACGATCTTTGAATGTAATGATCATTTGTAAACAGCATATTTCATTGTTAATTTGTGACCATGTTTGCAGATTTCATTTTAGATAATTATCACTGGTAAGTAACATGTTTATCTGGATATAAGCTAATCAATGGTTTCTCCCTAGGAAATAAACATTGTCTACCTGATTTTTGTAGTGGTCATTCGTTAAAATTTCAGTAAATATACCTGACCTTGCTTACAGTTTGGAGCAATGTTCCATTAAAATCGTGGATTTTCTTCTGAAACGTTACGTATTTTTTTCGGCATCAAAATTATTAATTCCTATATAACGATCAGTTAGCGGTGGAATTAGTTTTAAGTTGTGTTCGTTTATTATTTGAGAGGAATAATTTATACAATTTATGTACTGGAATTAAAAAGTGCTTATTGGCTTTTGGACCAAATTACTATTTTGGAATTATTGTGAATTCATTCCAGGACATTGAGTCTTTTATAATTGTGATATATAAAAAATGTAAGCACCTGGAAACATTCAAAGCTACAAACACATCAGTACAATCAGTAATGGAATTCATTCGAAATACTATATTTTGGACATGTATTAGAATTTCAATACTTTCTTTCTAAATGTTCACCATGTATTATAAGGAAATACATTATTTGTTGAATTGACTAAACTTGTTATTTTTACTTTTTATGTTAGTTAATTTAAGAATATGTAGTAGTAATACAATTTTATCCATGTCAGTGAACTGAATAATGTTATGAATGCAGTTGGTTTTGTGGCATATGGACACAATATAAGCTGCATAGTAGCGATTAAAAGTCACTAAATACAAATGCTAAAGAAAAAACAAACCATTAGAAAATCAAAAGGTTGATTTAAAACACTCGGACATATACTTCAATAACAGATTAGAGCAAATTCTTCATAATACTGAATAAAAGATAAAGGTTAAAATTTTGAATCTCCATTACCGGTGAATAGCTATTTTATTGTATAGTGTGTTTAAATAATTATAATAATAATTATTATTATTATAATAATTATTATTATTATTATTATTATTATTATTATTATTATTATTATTATTATTATTATTATTATTATTATAGGTATGATATGGAAGCTAATGACAACAACGCTGTGGCCGGTACGTTCAGTATTTCGGTCCTTCAATGTGAAATTTTATTATCAGATCACAGGGATTGATGATGTCATACACAAGAAATAGGATTCATACATTACTTCAACTTACTTTCTCGTGAATGTGGACATTTGTTTGCATAAATAAACGTATCTATATAGAATATGTGAGATTTAAATACAAATAAACGTGAGCACAGACTAAAAAAATAGATATATGCGTGTATCATCATCATATATATATATATATATATATATATATATATATATATATATATATATATATATTTATATATATATATATACAGAGAGAGAGAGAGAGAGAGAGAGAGAGAGAGAGAGAGAGAGAGAGACAGAGAGAGAGACAGAGAGAGAGAGAGAGAGACAGAGAGAGACAGAGAGACAGAGAGAGAGAGATAATTTGATATACCTACATGCTTATAAAGGAACATATTGGCCTATTTATTTCCTTACTTACTTGCTTATTTCCTTGCATTGTAAGGTCTGGCTTACCATGAAGCAGCCTGTAAAACATATAGTCAGTCCATAGTACAAGCTACCTTTGATGCCACATTGATAACCATAGCGGCTCATGAACTTGGACATGGGTAAATATTCTCATTGCTAATCACATATTATTGTTTCACCTTTTCTTCGATCGATTGTTTAATTGTATATCACGGCACACCAGCGCATCCGAAAGTATTCATTGATCAAGCCAAGAGATTTAACTGTCTAGCCAGAACACATACAAACCGATCTATTCAGTTTTCAAGTGAGATCAGTGACATAGCGGTGTGTTTTAATTCTGATCGAATGGACACTTATAAATAGATACATTTATTTATTGCAATGTTTTATGTTGAGAAAAATTCAATATAGGTGACGGCTAAATAACCTAACATTTAATATACAATTTATGATCATAATGGGTCAGTATGAATGAAAGGATATGGCTGGTGGGGTTAATGTAGTAAAGGTATTAATGTATACGTACCTATATTCCATGTGTATAGTGATATAGGGTATACCACTTTCATACATAAAGCAATTAGAATATTTCTAGAACAATTCGTATAGATTTTCATTTAAACAATGTTGATCCCAACTTTTCTCAGTCTCGGAGCCAACCACGATGGGACCTTGGACGGCACGGGGGATTTGTGTTTACCAACACAGGCCTTCATAATGTCAGCGTCAGTAACACTATCAAACTTAGGAACATCTGGATTCCAGTACAACAAAAACCTGTGGAAGTTCTCTTCCTGCTCCTTATCATATTTCCAGAGATATATCAATACACTCAACAGGTGACAACCCCCCCCCCATCTCTCTCTCTCTCTCTCTCTCTCTCTCTCTCTCTCTCTCTCTCTCTCTCTCTATCTATCTATCTCTCTCAACTTTGTATTATACTGTGTCTACAATTCTTTTTGAATCAATATTAAAAAAGTTGCCACTTTCGATTCCTTTCGTGCCTACCAATTAATACTCTACAGATTATTTAAATATTATTATAATTATTATTATCATTATTATTATCATTATTATTATTATTATTATTATTATTATTATTATTATTATTATTATTGAGATTATGACTATGATTGGTAGTAGCAATACAAATAATAATAATAATAATAATAATAATAATAATAATAATAATAATAATAATAATAATAATAATGAGGACTTGTATAGCGCCTAAACTTTCGATGCTCTAAGCGATTTACACAATCTTTAATGATATGACTACACTTCAGAAAAACAAATGACAACAGGAATGGAATTGGGAAACATAAAAACATGCTGGAAACATATCAGGTTCAAAATATTATTAGAGCTCTAAGTTTGTCCTTGCAGTCGAAACAGGTGAGTTTTAAGAGCACTTTTAAAAGGGACCACTATGTCTTTGTATATAATTTCAATGGGCAATTCTTTCCACGTCGCCGGGCCCTGGTATGCAGAAGAACGTTGTCCATATGACTTTATTTTCACAGCGGGAGCAATGAGTATACGATTGTCAGTAGAAGCGCGTAAGTATCTAGCTGGTGTATACACATTGGTGAGGCTGGATAGATATGTTTGACAGGAGTCTGTCAGTGAAACATAGCTCATAGAACAAGTTTTATGTTTGATTCTGTATCGAATTGATAGCCAGTGTAGGGTCCAGAGCGGTGGTGAGGTGTGATCTGATCGAGGTACTCTAAAGATGATCTGTGCAGCTGTGTTTTGAACTTTTTGAAATTTCTGGAGTAAATATTGTGACGAACCAGACAGAATTGAGTTACAATAGTACAGTACTAATGAACACATGTGTTTTAGCGGCATTAACTGAAGGATATTTACTAATGGAACAGATGCGTCTCAGTTCAAGATATGCAGCCTTGCATATGTTCATGACATGTTGGTGCAATGTGAGAGTACTGTCTAGAATAACACCTAGATTTAGTACTGACTGAGAATTTAATGTTGGTGTTGATGATATTTATTGTCTGATGTAAAGGATGTGAATGAGAAAGTCTTTTTGTTGTAATCAGAATAGCCTCAGTTTTATCATCATTCATCTGCATCTTGTTACGTGTCATCCATGTTTTCACATCAGAAATGCACCTCTCTACTCCATCGATGGTAGCATCAACTTCATTTGGATGGCTAGACATGTATATTTGGGTATATTCAGAGTACAATTGTTGTGACACTGGGTGATGATCTATGACATTTGAGAGCGGCTGAGTGTATAGAATGAAGAGAACAGGTCCAAGAACAGATCCCTGTGGAACACCACAACATACGTCAACTGGGCTGGAATGTATTTCATTTGCAAATATAAGTTGTGTCCTGTTGACTAAGTAGGACTTGAACTACTGTAAGGCTATATTCTGAATGCTGAACACATGCTGGAGACGGTGAAGTAATATATCATAGTCTATTCTGTCAAATGCTGCAGATAAATCCAGGAGAGCGAGGACTGTATTCTTTCCACTATCTAAAGCAGAGGAATTGTCATAAAATACTTTCAGAAGAGTAGTTTCCGTACTGTGGCAAGGGCGATATGCAGATTGTACATTGCTAAAAAGACTGTTTGAATTCAAATGAGATACAAGTTTCGTTACAACAACCTTTTCTGTTATTTTTATATGAATATGAGATTAGAAACTGGACGGTAGTTCTTTAAGTCGTTATGGTCAAGTGTTGATTTCTTCAGCATAGGCTTTATAATGTCAGTTTTGAAAAATGATGGGAATTGCCCCGATGAGAGAGAGATATTAATAACATCAGTTAGTGAAGGCACGTTTGGGTCTAAGCACTCAAGCATCAGTGATGTCGGAATTGGATCAAATTCACAAACTGTTGGTGAACTTTCATCACGATTGTCCGTACTAAATCAATATAAACGGGTTCAAATGCTCATATTGGTTGTAGCATATTTTTTGCATCATAAATGTATGGTGACGATTTAGTTGAAATTGTGCTGTCAAGCGAATCTCTAATGGTTTGTACTTTGTCATGTCTACTGGAAAGAAGGTAGTTGGAAGTGATATACATTTGTTCCTTGACATTAGTTTGTTAGTTGTCTCGAAGAGCTCTTTGCAGCTGGAACTTTCCGTGACCTTAGTACTATAGTGGGATAATTTGGCTAAATGAACTATATTTGTAACGTTTTTCTTAGCAGCTTCATAGATTTGTCTATGAATAGTGAGTCTGGTGGAAAGCCAAAGCCTCTCTGTTTTTCGGCGATTTCTTTTAGCAGTGCGAAGCTTCTCCCTAACACTGATATACCATGGAGAACTCTTTTTTGTTATTGATACTCTAAATTTGGTGGCTGGGGCATATTTTTCAAGCAATGAACGCAGACTGTTATCAGGTCGTTCCGTTGTTGGATGTAAGAAAGTTGTTAGGTTTTCTTGGATGCCATGCATGAATTTGGTTTTATTTATTATACGTAGTGTTCTCCTAGTAGCAAATAGAGGTGGAGGGTTAGGGACTGATACGTCGAGATAACATACAATGCAGAGGTGATCCGATGCAAGTTCGTGGAATACAAGGGTTGATTGCAGAATATTATCATCAGGTTTATAACAAACCCAGTCTAAAATGTGACCAAGTTTATGGGTGGGTTGGTTAACTGACTGTTTAAGATTGAAAACAAGAATGGAATCTAGGAGTTTTTGACGTGTATGGGTTTCCAGGACAGTCAAAGTGAAAGTTGAAATCTCCAAGAATGATTAGGTTACCACCTATCGAATTTGCATACTCCAGAAGATTTGGAAACTGCTCCAAAAAGAGAGATTCAGTCAGCTTGTTTTTTCTACTAGGAGGAGGGCGGTAGAGACAGAAAAAATGGACTGACCTTTGTTCCAGTGTGAGTGTTGTTTGGACTAGTTCAAACAATGTGTGGCAGAAATTGAAGGTTGTGTTGTACTTAAAGCATTTGATCATGGAATTCTTTGTAATGACAGCAATTCCACCCCCGCTAGAGTTGCAGGGGAACGACGTGATAGAGTAATCGCTGTATGTTAAATCCGCACACTTATGCTCATCGCCTGATGGTTTTAACCATGTTTCTGTCAGGATGAAGACGTTGATATTCTGGTCGTTGTTAACATTATCTATTTATGTGCGCTTTTCCGGTAATCCTACTAACTGAGCGTTGAATAGTGCAATTAAATTGCTGGGAGATAACTGGAATTATTCCTGTTGTACACCGGCCAGTCTTGAAACAAGGTTTCTTTTTTCGCTTCCGCTAGTAATAGAAGTAGTAATATTCAATATCCCCATGTTATATTATTTTTAATACAATACATGTAAGAATAACAGCGATATTATTAAGAGCTCTGATGCATTAGCTAACATCTCCATAGCTGAAAAAGGTTTAAATTTTTTGTTTATTTCCATTTTTTATTTAAATCTTACCGACCAAGATAAGGTTTCATTGATTTGATGCTTTTGTACAAATCCTCACACTTGTTTACGTCACTTTAAGTTTAGGAAATTTGTCGCATCAAAAAACAACTTGGCATGCGAGGAAAATTCGTAAAAGAAATTTGCAATGATTGTAAAATGAAAGCGTCGTTAATATCGTCTTATTAATATCTTTTCCAGCACCAATTGCCTAACGACACTGAGTGTGGGATACAACTCTACCGCTCTGTCTCCATATGACCAGCAGAATCCTGGTCAGATTTACTCAGCGGACATCCAATGTCGGTACAAACAGGGTAACGACTCATATTTATGCAGAGTAAGTTGTTCCCAAATCTTAACAGTATTCATTCTTTAATAATTAAAAACTGTCTGATGATGAAACACAAAGTCCTTGATGTTCATGAAAGACGAACGTCAACAATATTGAAAATGACACTGAATACCAATATTACCATCATACTGGTACATACTGTGGATGGGCAATCATTATGACCAGCATGCTGAATAATATTATCTTTTCTTTCTCTTATTTGTCATTGTCCGTGTCATTGTTATTATCGGCAATTTCCTAATTGCATAACCATTCCCGTAATTGTTTTAGTCATCAACATTATTAGCACTGTTATTATCATTATGATCATCATGACGAGATTTAAGCCATAAAGAAAATCTTTGATATATTTTATGTAATGTTAGGGAATTCATTTCAGCTGGAACTACACTTGTTGTGTTAGCAGAGAATCACTTGCCATAACGGCATGGAAAGCATCCAAATTCAAGATCTAAACGAGATTATTTATTGATAATAAAACATGCAACAATAATTAAATTTACTTTTACTTAAAATCTTTAATCTTCCTGTGCCTAATATTATTGATTATAAACTACATGTGCGCGAGCCATCACATACGCGAAAACTTCATCTTGACAAAGGCGAACATTTCACATGGCCATTAAAACAGCAAACAATCAACAGACGAAAATCCAGAAAATATAAAAAGAAAACGATACACAAATAAAACTTGAAAGAAAACAACAGAATATACAATTAAATATTCAATCAATCTGTCCCACTCACTGATCCATTTATGAAAAAAAGATGCTATATTTGAAAGACAGATCCAAAACTCAATGATATCAAAACGCCTTTGAACATGTCATAGTTGATGCAGAAATGTGATAACATCTTTATCAAATATCAGGTATAGTTTTCCTATGTTGTGAGCAGTTTCATATTTTTGATATTACCACACGTTAAAATATCACTTTAGATGATTCTGATTGGTCCAAATTAGCGCATGAAAATACTCTGCAATATTCTCTTTACTGATCGGCTGCGATCAGGTCTGCTGGATTTTTTTTCTTGTGTTCAATGAACGTTTTTGGCCGCCATTTGTCGCGAAAGCGAATTGTTGGAAAATGGTCACTCCTGTTTCAACATGACTAAATTACCCCACGTGGGTTTGTTATGTCATGTTTACCTTTCAAAAAGAGAAATGTCTAAAACTAGATGACAAAAACAATAAGAGCAACATATAAAACTACAGGCATTATTTGGGTGGGGTGGGGGTTCAGGTAGGCGGTATATATGTAGCATAAAATACATCCAATATACAAGCGTGATTTAAATGTTACCTTACAGAAGTAAACAAACTCATCTCTATTCACAGAATAATATGTACATAAACCGGTGTCCGAACTGAAAGTTTATCCAACCACAGCATATTTACTTGGTAAATATGTGCAGTAATTCGGTGTAAAAATGAAATAGGTTTGCTTATTCTGTATTGCAGAGATAAAACACTGCAAATATCTAGTCACAAATAATTACAGTAAATACGGGAATTTATACATTCTGTAAACCTTCTTTCAAATGAATATCGCAATATCAATGCATCGTTTAGTAATAAAAATGACACTTTAAGGTCACGTAAACAGGCATTGTCAACTGTACGGTTAGTGTATCAACACAATGCGAAATCACACACTGGACATTCTGCGTTGAAAAACAATATTGTATGTGTGTAACACGTTGCGTTTATTCGAGAGGACGTTTGCTCTTTTATTTATTGTTTGTAAGAAAAGTATAATCTATTTTTAAAATCAAATACTTGTTCAATATTGGTTAGCCAAGGCTCACAAAAGCTGGACAATATTCATCTCTTTCATAAATTCAGTATTAAAAAATGATCCATTTGAAATCCTCTCTATAAGCATTACACGATGGTCTCCATTTGAAATCATCTCTACAACCATTACACGATGGTCTCCATTTGAAATCTTCTCTACAATCATTACACGATGGTCTCTTTTTGAAATCCTCTCTATAAGCATTACACGATGGTCTCCATTTGAAATCCTCTCTACAAGCATTACACGATGGTCTCCATTTCAAATACTCTCTATAAGCATTACACGATGGTCTCCATTTGAAAAATCCTCTCTATAAGCATTACACGATGGTCTCCATTTGAAATACTCTCTACAAGCATTACACGATGGTCTCCATTTGAAACACTATCTATAAGCATTACACGATGGTACACTGCACTGAAATTAGCGGTCGCTCGCACGCGCTGAGGAGGTGGTTTCTACATGCAAGCGATATATACAGGAATGTACCAGCATCTGGAAATATAATTTTTTCTCAATCCATTTCACGCCAAAAAATATGTTTTACGTGAAAAACGGGTCAGGTAAAAATCCTTAATTTAGAGGTTGTTCGATCTATAAAGTATGTTTTGTATTATTTTGTCTCTCCTTCTTCTGCTTCTCCTTCTTTTGCATATTCTTCTTCTTCTTCTTCTTCTTCTTCTTCTTCTTCTTCTTCTTCTTCTTCTTCTTCTTCTTCTTCTTCTTCTTCTTCTTTTCATTATTATTATTATTATTATTATTATTATTATTATTATTATTATTATTATTATTATTATTACAGTCTATTTATCGTGGAAATTACACCAACGTGTGCACAGGATTTTACTGCCAAATTTCTGGAAGATCTTCCTGTAGCCTCAGCAAAGCTGCAGAGAGGACCACATGCGGTGATAGGAAGGTAGACTTTTTCTTCTTCGATATATATATATATATATATATATATATATATATATATATATATATATATATATATTTATATATATATATATATATACACACACACACACACATAGACGAATATACGAATTATTCAGATGTATTGCTGTGTAAGTTTCCTATGGCTTCAGATGTATTGCTGTGTAAGTTTCCTACGGCTTCAGATGTATTGCTGTGTAAGTTTCCTACGGCTTCAGATGTATTGCTGTGTAAGTTTCCTATGGCTTCAGATGTATTGTTGTGTAAGTTTCCTATGGCTTCAGATGTATTGCTGTGTAAGTTTCCTATGGAGATGTATTCATTAGGCAAGTTTTACCTAACCTTTGAAAAATACTCTTCTATCGGAAATAATGCATAAATTAATTAGTTGAATGTTAATGCCTCTATAAGTTTAAAAGACTATTTAGCGTTACATTTGTATATAAAATGATTGACTATTCTCAAACGTTCATTCGAAACTTTATAATAAAATAGGGTTCACGACAGTAGGTTAAAACGCCTTAATTTGATCTCAGTCGAATTCTATAATAATAATAAAATATTTGTTTTTATTTTCAGTGGTGTGTAGCAGGAGAGTGTGTGACAGCAACGGAAGCTCCATCTGTATACGGTAGGTTTTAATGTATGGATCATATATTATTGTCTGATAATAAATGGAGAGACCTGGGCCGACATCTTCAACGTGTTAATTTGATGCAATGACCTTATTGTTAGTAAACTATTTTAATATGAGCTGTGTATTGAAGTGAAATTTGGACTTGTATTTCTAGTTCATACAATTCCTACCTAAATGAACCACGTTACCACGCAGAATCCAAGTTAAATGTTTGGACAATAGATTTAAGTTTCTATGTTAGGTGTTCCTTTCTTAAATGTTCAAGGAGAACACAGTGTCTTTATAACATCGATCGATAGTTTTCCTCTGTAGCACGCAAGTTGATCTTACTAGGCTGCTAATTAAACAATTCCTCCATTAGCTTGACTTGAAGACCGTGTTTCCCCTTTTTCCAAGGACATTAAGACAATCGTTGTCAACTGAAGGTTTCTGAAACGTGCAAAGTTAGCACATAATTATCATCTGACCATTTATGAACAAACAGTCACGAGACCATGAGTTCCACCGCATGATGGGTTCATTTTTTGGTTTTTTTTCTGTCAGGTGTGTATGACCCATTAGTTGGAAATAACCTTTTCCAAGCCGATGATTGGTAATGCATGTCCGGAATCACGAAAAACCTAAACATTCAATACAAAACTCTTATCCATTAGAATATTCCGATAATTATGTTAATGAATTAGGCGAGATCCATTTAACAAAGCCAATGGAAGTCTCCTAAATATTGTAAATTATGACATATGTTGCTGGAAACTGGCTAATTATTAGGCTTCAGAATCATCTTCCTACCAATAGCTCCCCATAGTGATCAATAATCACACAAGTCTAACAAAGATATACACGGAGACATTATTAATACAGAATGTACACATTGGAGATTTAGTACAGTATGTGATGTTTATTGACCTGATATGCAACGATTTCCGCCTTTACTTTATACCCTTGGATGTGACAAGGACAGAGAGGAATGCTTGTCTAAAATAAACGATGTAGTTATCCAAAAGTACAACAAATGAGACAGCCATAAACGTATCGCCTTAGACACAATAGTTAATCAAGTGTGCAAGGAAGAGTTGATATTAAGATGGACTGTACCCTGTTGCACATCACCAATATCATTATTGATACCATTGATATTATTATTATTATTATTATTATTATTATTATCATTAGAAGTAGTAGTAGTAGTAGTAGTAGTAGTAGTATTACTGCTAGTTTCATTAGTAGTTGTAGTAGTATAAATATTATAATTATTATTGTATTAGTAGTAGTATCATTATTAGTATTATTATTCATTTTTTAACATTATTATTATTATTATTGATATTATTATTATTATTACTAATTTTATTAGTAGTTGTAGTAGTATAATTATTATAATTATTATTTTCTTAGTAGTAGTAGTAGTAGTAGCACTATTAGTATTATTATGAATTTTTTAAAATTATAATCATTATTATTATTATTATTATTATTATTATTATTATTATATTATTATTATTATTACTATTATTGAGGGACCGCGAGTGGTCTAAAGCGCTCTCCGTTACAGATCACTGCCATCTCACCTCTGTCTCCGTGGGTTCGAGTCTAAGATTCGGCTAATGAAGTTATGTGAGAATGCTTGCCATTAACTTCTCCTGGGTCGGTGGTTCTTTCCGGGTTGTCCCGGCTTCTTTCTCCACCATTAATACTGGCCGCCATGTATAGCCTATCGTGTGCTTTAAAATGACGTTAAACCCTATAACAACATGATTATTATTATTATTATTATTATTATTATTATTATTATTATTATTATTATTATTATTATTATATCAGATACTTGTCCATTTGGAGACCAACCTGGGATAGTGGCAGATGGACAGACATGTACACAATTGGTTGCAAGTTCTTCCTTTAACTGCTATAACTATGCAGAGTCATGCTGTGAATCGTGTCAGAGTGTATACACTGGTATCATTGGTGAGTATCTGGAGATGAAAATGTTTAGTTATAAAATTTATTAAAATATGTATTGATCTATTTGTTGTTATAAACTGTTACGGGAAAATTCAGCTCTTCGCATACATCTCCACATCTCTGAGAGAGACAAAGAGACAGAGACAGAGACTGAATTTCCTTTCCTGCGCTATAGTAATTCCGGATCTATTTTATCGCATTTGCTGGAGAAAAAGTAAAAAACAAGGAAACAAAGCCCATGTTAATGAGCAATAAAGCCTCGAGTTGAAATGCGAAAGTTTTGCTTCAAGATTAAATGTGTCCGGTATTAATGACTACCCGAATTATTAAACGTTTATTGTCCCTAAGATATTACCTATTTCGATTGGCTGCGTCCAATTGTCTCTTAACACGGCTACTCCTAAACCGTTCTTTGTCAATTTACCAGACTTTGTAAATAGGATGTTCTTGTGATGGCCATCTCCGAGGCGGTTATCAAGTTTTGGACGACTGTATAGGTGGTTGTGTTACAGGGAAAGAATATAAAAATGTTAATTAAAATTACGGATTCAAATACGTTTCCTCCGGCTTTGTGGTATAATTGAAAGGAGGAGTGCTAAACTATGAATAAACCAATTTTGGGTACAAATTCTAGGACAGGATTATGAGGGGGTACAGAGTGGCTACTTAAGTGATTGACTGGGGACATGTAATGAAATGCGTTTTCTGTGTGTAATGGACAGCCATGGCTATACAAGCAATCGTCAGACAACTAATTTTCCCATGTAGGTCTTTTGATGCCAAATTTTAATTTTTAATGAGATTCATATTAGAATATGTGTGTTTCCTTACTGTAATAATAAGAAGAGTTGTACACCACCAGCACATTTCAATCAAAATGATTGTTCTCACCTTCTATTAGTTTATTTATATTCTGTGCAGTGTTAGGAAGTAACGCATGAACGATACAATTATCGTAGAGAATCAATCTTGTAATATTATTTTTACCGGTCAAATGAAAAAAATGCAAGTGAATTATTTGCATTTCTTTCATGTCGACGTAGGTTTTATTTGTCTACTTCAATGTTCCACTCTTTGCATACTTGCATCTAAATCATGTTACAAAAATGTTTTTCTGGCATTTAGAAATGTCTATCATTGGATTGAACTTCACCATAAATTATTATTATGAGAAAACAAATTGTCACTTCAGTTGATACTGGTGGACATATGAATTAAAAATAATAACACTGCGTCAGAAAGATATTTTAAAAATGTAACGGCGTTTTTTCCAAGCTATTCTAGATCCGATTTTTCGTATTATTTAACTATTTTCTATACCAAGGTTGTGAATATGGTGACAAAGCAGTCGGTTGCAATGCAAACGATTGCAATTTGTATGAAAAATCATCGCTGGAATGGTGCTGTAAAACATGCTAAGTGCCACTAACTACCATAACAACAGCTTGAAAACCTACCACAACCACAGCAGAACATACTACAATCACAAGCCGCAACATTTTGTATGTATCACGAATGGAAAGCATGGACTTTTATTATAAAAATTAGGTTTACATGATTTTTTTAAATGCCTATTTTTAAGTATTTATTTTACTTAGTTTCGTATATTTATATACTTTTTAAAGAAGAGTTTGTCTTGGAGGAGTATGTATTTACCTTTTATCTGAAGAACTTGTCTTACAAACGGTTTTAGCCATTTGTACATATATTTTTTTTGAAAATTTTGGACTTGATAAATTTTTTCAATCTTGTAAACACCGTTTGAAATATAATTGTCGCAGATAAATAAAATGTATTAAAATAAAATTCAATTTACTTATTATTAGATTATATAATCGCATTTCAGGACAAGAGAGTACCGTTTACCATTGTAAATTAGTTATTGAAAATTTTGACTTAAAATTTTATTAAATCAAGAATTTTGTTATACATATTTTTTAAACACAAGTCTAACTCTGAACATTATTAATGCGTCAGTTTATTTTCGTCCCACATATAACATCGATTTGACACACGTAGTTTACAGGAAAAAGGAATTTAGCCGGAACAAAATCTAAAATATGTGTGCCTGTAAAAGAGTTGATTTGGCCATCTTGGCAACTTACTGTTTTATTTTCCCATATGGGTATTACCTCCATATATTTTTAAACATTCAACTTAAAAAGAGCTTACCATAAACTGTTCATTGTGCTGAATTACTACTGTTAGGAATATCTTGGTTACATTAATGCAATGCAAAATGGGTGTAAACGTTTACTCGATTGATATTAGCGCAAGTATTTCAATTTGTACTAGTTTCCAAAATTTTACCTAATAATTAGAAGTACGTTTAGCAGTTATAATTAAATAAAATCAAATTTATTCTCTACTTAATAAATGTCATTTAATAAAAATAGTGTATAAATGTCCAAGATAGGAACATAAGACCTAATTAGTGATTTTCATGGGTTATTGTGTGTAGTAAATTGATTGTATCCTTTGGCTGATCAAACACAAATATTTATTGTCTTAAGGTGATATATGTAGTCACTTCAATATATATGTTTGCTCTGACTTATATGTTTGCAATTATCTTTATTTGTAATTATAAAAATCTCTTGAAAATACGGAATCGTTTTATTCCTTCACACTTTCACAAAATGACACGAGGTATACTTATTCTTCATAGTCACAGCAAGATACACTTGTTCGACTATTTCTTCACACAATCTCAGAAAGAAGCTTGTTCGACTTATTTATCACACAGTCAAGGAAAGACACTTGCTTGTCTTATTCTTCATACAGACAACGAACGACGCTCGTCTTATTCTTCACACAGTCTCAGAAAGACTGTTCGTCTTATTCCTCACAACCACAGAGAGACACTTCGTCTTATTCTTCATACAGTCAAGGAAAGACACTTGTTCTTATTCTTCATACAGTCGCAGACATATGCTTCGTAGTATTCTTCACACAGTCAAGGAAAGACGCTTCGTCTATTCTGCACACGGTCTCAGAAAGACGTTTCGTCGTATTATTCAGTCAAAGAACGAAACGTGTTCATCTTCTTCACACAGTCAAGTAAAGACTTTTTCGTCTTATACTTCAATCATTCACAGATAGACAACTGTTCGTCTTATTCTTCGCATGGTCGCAGAAAAATATTTGATTGTTTTATTCTTCACACAGTCACGGAAAGATACGTGCTCTTCCAAAAATATTGGTTTGCATAAATAATACATGCTAGATCCTCGTTTACGTTTTTCTCGGGCGGGGGGAGAGTGTCAGTGCCTTTATCTACAGATTAAAGCTATATATGAAGCACTCACAAAACCACGATAAACCAGGATCATGTAGTTTTGCGATAACAAAAGACCAAGCTGTATGAGGTGTATACTGTCGCTGGACATTATAAAAATACTTGAAACCGATGAGCATAACCACGTTACAGGTTAAGCAACATAAAACATGACGTTCTAATAATTAATACATAAAGGGAAACATTTCATATACGAGAAAAGACATGGCAGCCATTCTGTTCAAATAAAGTGTTAGGATAGGAAAAAGAAACGATTTGCCGTGATAATACATATCTCAGTATAGTTTCCACAGTGTGCGACATCAAAACGTTTTCTCTACTGAAGACCGGCCACAATTAAAAAGTCTTTCTCGTTGGGATAAAAGGGCCGAAAAAACCCCATCTCTCTCTCTCTCTCTCTCTCTCTCTCTCTCTCTCTCTCTCTCTCTCTCTATATATATATATATATATATATATATATATATATATATATATATATATATATATATATATATATATATATATATATATATATATATATATATATATTTATATTACGATAGTTGTCATCCGATAATCGACTAACCTAGAAGTGTGACCAACAATAGTAACCATGGTCTAATGATAGCAAAATAACATTGCTTAAGTTTCATTAATAATATAAACTTTACCTGTTTCATTCACCGCTATTTGCATAACTTTTATATTTACAATGACATGGCTTAGAATTTCAAGGTATGGTCCAAACTCTATAGAAATAATATAAAGTTTTATTTTAATGTTTTCAATAAAATTTTCATGACCGAAATTCAAATCTTGAATTGATAAATATAATCTGACAAAACTTATTTAAGCCTCTGAAAGACAAAAAGTTTAGCAAGACACGCAGGAGTACAGTAAACTGGGGAAGGTTGACGGGAGTTTTAATACTATTATTTCACGCAATATAATGTTGTAATTAGGTTAACATGTCATTGCATGCCATGATTTCCTAGATGTAATGTAACCCTGGAGCTCGGCTATCAAGGGCTGTTGGAAAAGATAACCCAAATCGTGTACTCTATCAAAGATTGCTAGAAGAGTTAACAAAGATCACATGACTATCAAAGACTGCTGTATGAGATAGTACAGATCGTGTAGAAAGAAGTTAGGTAAAGATGTAATATAATCTGATATGATCAGATGAATCATCCAGGTGTTCAAACATCAAGGATTGTTGGTAAAAGTTACCAAGATCGTGTAGAAACAAATCAGACATAATGCTGTCATTAAAAGGATAATAAATTATTTGTAAGTTTCATTTCTCATCCAGTTATTGCATCGCTATTTCCTAGACTGCGTTACAGTTTGTATTAAATGAATGGCATCTTGTTTGACAAATTGTGTCGCGGAAGAAATCATTTGAAGTTAAAACAATTCGATTCCAACATTGTCGTCAGAACTTTAAACTCTCGGTTTTAAACTAGAGACATATAATATCTCTCTCTCTCTCTCTCTCTCTCTCTCTCTCTCTCTCTCTCTCTCTCTCTCTCTCTCTCTGTTAGTAATTGATTATGGCGGTTTTGTGTGTAATTAGGTCATAAATAAACACTGGATGAGTAAACGCGGTACAAAAATCACGTAGAGTTGACACCTCCGTCCATAGAAAAAGTTCTTCATTATCATACACCCTACTCGCTCCATTATGACTGCCTCCACATTATATGATTACAGTGCATATTATATAACTGAAGGTGACAGCCTTTACGGCTACTTGTCATATATCCATTGTATATTTCCGACATGTGCTTGGGTAACACCCGATATTCGTATCACGTTTTCTTCCTGTTCTAAACATTTATATGTTCTTTACTTATGCCACCTCTACCGCTAAATATAAAGATAATATATTCATAATGACCAATGATGTTGCATCAAAATATGACATGTACGTTAAGATCCAAAGTAAATAATAGCTATATTTACTATAGTATCATGAGAGAGATGATTTTTAACTCTCTCTCTCTCTCTCTCTCTCTCTCTTTCTCTCTCTCTCTCTCTCTCTCAGCATAATAGCAAAACAAATTAAAAAATAACAAGATATCTTCATTTAAAATAAATCATGTTATTCAGATTGATCACAAAAATGGCATTCATAGTTTTGCCTTCTTTACTTTTTACAAGTGAAAATAAATGAACCCATCACCACCCTCCTTCAGGACTTTGTTTTGTTCGGACAGGACATTGTCATATCACAGGAATTATCAGTACATCGCATGTAAGTTTAAAGTCCATGGAAATAGTTTATCTTAAATCGTTCAATACGCAGGCTCGTGTTCACGACTTCACTTGTATACAAATTATCAAGTTGTAGAAAAGATAAGCTATCGTCAGAAATGTTGTCGGCTATCATCATCCTGCGCATCGTGGTCAAAATTAAAGATGTTTTCAAATGGAACTTAAGTCCACGTCGGTATAGCTTTTAAATATAACCATATTTTTTTTTTAATGTGGACACTAATTGCTCCATCTTCGCTAACCAAGGGTCATAATAATACAGGTTGGTCAGCATAGAACAAGAACTAAATGGATGGATGATTCGTGGCAAATTAATATTTTAGTTGGTCAAAACAGACAAAACTATTTTGAACAGAAATAAAAAAAAGAAAATATCACTACGGTGAAATAGCAAATAAACGATTTTGCATGTGTTTGTAAAACAAAGACAGACCAGCATTTTCGAGATAAAGTCATCGTGTATATGTATGGCATGGTTATTCATTTTCTCTAACCAAAAAATATGTTAATGTAACCAAGAATAGATGCAATTATAAAAATGGAGCCGACGACCTTCACATTGGGCTTATTAAGGAATAGGAACAATGACCAGTTGAACACAAGGCTTAGTAAAGGACAAGTTAAACACTACCCTTAGCAAGGTTTAGTAAAGGACAAGCTAAACATTACTCTTAGCAATGCTTGGTAAAAGACAATATAAACACTACCCTTAGCAAGGCTTAGTAAAGGACAATATATACACCACCCTTAGCAAGGCTTAGTAAAGGACAATATAAACATTACCCTTAGCAAGGCTTAGTAAAGGACAAGTTAAACACTACCCTTAGCTAGGCTTCGTACAGGACAACCTAAGCACTACCCTTAGCAAGACTTAGTAAAGACAAGCTTAATAAGGTTCAGTAACAGACAGGTTAACACTACCCTTTGCAATGCTTAGTAAAGACAAGCTAAACACTACACCTAGCAAGGCTTAGTAACGGACAAGTTAACATTACCCTTAGCAAGGCTTGGGAAAGACAAGCTAACCACCACACTTAGCAAGACTTAGTAACAGACACGTTAACACTACCCTTAGCAAGACTCAGTAACTGACAAGTTAACAGTACCGTTAGCCAGGCTTAGTAACAGACAAGTTAACACTACCCTTAGCAATGCTTAGGAAAGACAAGCTATACACCAAACTTAGCAAAGGCTTAGTAACAGACAAGTTAATACTACTTTTAGCACGGCTTAGTAAAGATAAGCTAAACACTACCCTTAACAAGGCTCAGTAACAGACAAGTTAACACTACCGTTATCAAGGCTTAGTAAAGATAACCTAAAGCAAGGTTTAGTAACAGACAAGTTAACACTACTCTTAACAAAGATTTGGACAGGACAAGCTAAACACTACCATTATCAAGGCTTAGTAACATGCGAGCTAAACACCATACTTAGCAAGGCTTCGTAAAGGACAAGCTAAGCTAAACACTACCCTTAGCAAGGCTTAGGACAGGCTAACCACTACCCTTAGCAAGGCTTAGGAAAGGCTAAACACAACACTTAGCAAGGCGTAGTAACAGACAACCTAAACACTACCCTCAGCAGGTCTTAGCTTAGTAAAGGACAAGCTAACCAGTACCCTTAGCAAGGCTTAGTAAAGGACTAGCTAAGTAATACCTTTAAAAGCCCTGGTAAGCGAGAAGCTAAACCAAAGCTAGAAGCAAGAGATATAGCTAAATACATATTCAACACTAAGCTCAGCAATAAACATACATCAAGACATAATGAACACCCGCTGAGTATGAAACATTTCTAGAGACATGTTGAACATAAAGAACATGCATTGAACACAATACTTAGTAAGGAAGAGAACTAAATATCTGGATGGCTAGAATTAGTTAAGATCAGATTCTTCAGAACACTATGCTTACTAAGAAACGTCATGAAGATTTTATTGAAAACCTTAAAATAAGAATTTATATTATTTCTAAAGAGTTTGGACCATACCTTGAAATTCTAAGTTTCTATTATTAATGTAACTTAAGCAATGTTATTTTGCTTTCATTAGACCATGGTTACTATTGTTGGTCTCACTTCTAGGTTAGTCGATTATCGGATGACAACTATCGTAATATATATATATATATATATATATATATATATATATATATATAGAGAGAGAGAGAGAGAGAGAGAGAGAGAGAGAGAGAGAGAGAGAGTGAGAGAGAGAGAGAGAGAGAGAGAGAGAGAGAGAGAGAGAGAGAGAGAGAGAGATGGGGTATTTTCGGCCTTTTTATCCCAACGATAAAGACGTTTTAATTATAGCCAGTCTTCAGTAGAGAAAACGTTCTGAAGTCGCACACTGTGGATGCTATACCGAGATATGTATTATCACGGCAAATCGTTTCTTTTTCCTATCCTAACACTTTATTTGAACAGAATGGGTGCCATGTCTTTTCACGTATATGATATGTTTCCCTTTATGTATTAATTATTAGAACGTCATGTTTTATGTTGCTTAACCTGTAACGTGGTTATGCTCATCGGTTCAAGTATTTTTATAATGTCCATCGACAGTATACACCTTATACAGCTTGGTCTTTTGTTATCGCAAAACTACATGATTCTGGTTTATCGTGGTTTTGTGTGTGCTTCATATGTAGCTTTAATCTGTAGAGAAAGGCATTGACACCCCCCCCCCCGAGAAAAACGTAAACGAGGATCTAGCATGTATTATTTATGCAAACCAATATTTTTGGAAGAGCACGTGTCTTTCCGTGACTGTGTGAAGAATAAAACAATCAAATATTTTTCTGCGACCATGCGAAGATTAAGACGAACAGTTGTCTATCTGTGAATGATTGAAGTATAAGACGAACAAGTCTTTACTTGACTGTGTGAAGAAGATGAACACGTTTCGTTCTTTGACTGAATAATACGACGAAACGTCTTTCTGAGACCGCGTGCAGAATAGATGAAGCTTCTTTCCTTGACCGTGTGAAGAATAAGACAAAGCAAATTTCCTTGACTGTGTTAAGAATACTACGAAGCATATGTCTGCGACTGTATGAAGAATAAGAACAAGTGTCTTTCCTTGACTATGAAGAATAAGACGAAGTGTCTCTCTGTGGTTGTGAGGAATAAGACGAACAAGTGTCTTTCTGAGACTGTGTGAATAATAAGACGAGCGTCGTTCCTTGTCTGTATGAAGAATAAGACAAACAAGTGTCTTTCCTTGACTGTCTGATAAATAAGTCGAAGAAGCGTCTTTCTGAGATTGTGTGAAGAATTAGTCGAACAAGTGTATCTTGCTGTGACAATGAAGAATAAGTATAACAAGTGTCATTTTTTGAAAGTGTGAAGGAATAAAACGATTCCGTATTTTCAAGAGATTTTTATAATTACAAATAAAGATAATTGCAAACATATAAGTCAGAGCAAACATATATATTGAAGTGACTACAGATATCACCTTAAGACAATAAATATTTGTGTTCGATAAACCAAAGGATACAATCAATTTACTACACACAATAACCCATGAAAATAACTAATTAGGTCTTATGTTCCTATCTTGGACAATTATACACTATTTTTATTAAATGACTTTTATTAAGTAGAGAATAAATTTAATTGTATTTAGTTATAACTGCTAAACGTACTTCTAATTATTAGGTAAAATTTTGGAAACTAGTACAAATTGAAATACTTGCGCTAATACCAATCGAGTAAACGTTTACACCCATTTTGCATTGCATTAATGTAACCAAGATATTCCTAACAGTAGTAATTAATTACAATGAACAGTTTATGGTAAGCTCTTTTTAAGTTGAATGTTTGAAAATATATGGATCAAATACCCATATGTGAAAATAAAACCGTAAGTAGCCAAGATGGCCAAATCAACTCTTTTACAGGCACACATATTTTAGATTTTGTTCCGGCTAAATTCCTTTTTCCTGTAAACTACGTGTGTCAAATCGATGTTATATGTGGGAATAAAATAAACTGACGCATTAATAATGTTCAGAGTTAGACTTGTGTTTAAAAAATATGTATAACAAAATTCTTGATTTAATAAAATTTTAAGTCAAAATTTTCAATAACTAATTTACAATGGTAAACGGTACTCTCTTGTCCTGAAATGTGATTATATAATCTAATAATAAGTAAATTGAATTTTATTTTAATATATTTTATTTATCTGCGACAGTTATATTTCAAACGGTGTTTACAAGGTTGAAAAAAATTTTCAAGTCTAAAATTTTCAAAAAGATATATGTACAAATGGCTAAAACCGTTTGTAAGACGAGTTCTTCAGATAAAAGGTAAACACATACTCCTCCAAGACAAGCTCTTCTTTAAAAAGTATATACATATATGAAACTAAGTAAAATAAATACTTAAAAATAGGCATTTAAAAAAAAATCATGTAAACCTAATTTTTATAATAAAAGTCCATGCTTTCCTTTCGTGATACATACAAAATGTTGCGGTTTGACAAAAAGGAACCAAGTTTTGTGGATGAAAGCAGTATCTCTTGACAGAAAGGAGTCCCACTATCAGTGGTCATGGACTTTGGTCACGTTTCACCCTAGAAGACGTATGCACCACTCAGATACTTGTGTCTTATATGATAATTTCACCATAGAAGACGTATGCACCACTCGGATACTTGTGTCCTATATGAGAGTTTCACCCTAGAAGACGTATGCACCACTCAAATACTTGTGTCGTATATTAGAGTTTCACCATTGAAAGAGTGTACACTAGCCAAATGCATATGCTGTAAATACAAATTCATCCCTTAAAAGGTATGCACGAGTCATGTACGTGTGTCGTATATGCGAATTCCACCCTTCAAAGGGTATGTACGAGTCATTTTCGTGTGTCCTATATGTGAATTCCATCCTAGAAGAGGTATGCAGGCGTCAAATACACGTGGTATAATTGCTAGCTGTACAACACTGCCTCAACTAAACTAATTTTCCTGTATGAAAGATGCCAGTCTCTGCTAACACGTTCGGCTCAACGAAACACGCTTGTGAATACGTAAAGGGAGTGAGAAAAAAAGCTATATAATACGACAATCGAATATGGTCACCTATATATGTGTATAAATATGCCTAACAAATGTCATGTTTACGTTTACCGTTGTTTGCACATTGTAATGAAGACTTTCTGGAAACGGACGGACATACGAATCTATTCATTGTCAGATGGATAAGAACAATCACCCTTTTCCACAACATCTGATCTCCAAAACAAAATATTTTCATAGAATATATATTTCCTTGAGACTAATTCGTCGCATTGCCCCACATTTATAATAATCAGATGACATGGATCTATAAATGTTCTTAGTTCATTTGAATCATGGCATATGGACATTATAAGCTGGAAACAAGAAGCATGTGCCAATTTCGGACTAACGTAACAAATATAGAAAATGTGAAGTATCAATTTATTTGATATTCTATATTTAACTTTGCTTTTTACTTGCACATACTTTGAACCACCAGCAGCGGATGTAATGTCTGCTTCTTAGAACTTACGTATGATTATATTTTGATTTTATGGCGTTAAGCATGTGAACTCGATTGTGTGCCAAGCTGGAAAAGAAACGATTCGGTGTCCACATTCATTCGATTCAACATCACCCCGTTTACTTAATTGCCAGAACGGTTTCCTCCAGCATGTATATATTGTACAGGATTATAGAACATCCTTTCGAAGTATACGAGTTGTTCCATGATCCCCACAACCTGTGTGGTGTATTATTTGACTTTTTATATACGAGTTATGCATTGGTCTCCACAACCTGTGTGATGTATTATTTGACTTTTATATACGAGTTGAGCATTGGTCCCCACATCCTGTGTGGTGTATTGTTGGCCCAGTTCCTGACGTGATGCTGAGAACTATACACATGTAAAACTATCAAGTGCCCCACCTGCCCAATGCATTAGTATAAAACAAGGCGATGATCTACGCCAGGAACGTCATTTGGAATGGTGGGGTGGGGGTGGGTTCCATTTCAAAACTTGTGAAATACCGAGTGATCTGTGTCAAACAGCAAACCTGTCATGCTTAGCAATGATCTAGGATCTAGACTGGCTGATGGTGGTTTTAATGACGGGATGAGATTAACAGTTATCTGGGATGTAGATTGAATGATGACGGTGTTAATGATGGGATGAGATTAACAGTGATCTGAGTTTTAAACTGGGTGATGATGGTGTTAATGACTGGATGAGATTAACAGGGATCTAGAATCTAGACTACGTGATGATGGTGTTAGTGACTGGATGAGATTAACAGTGATCTGGGATCTCACTGGATGACAATGGTGTTACAAAACAGACCCATGGCTTGCAAACACAGTGATCTGGGATCTATATTGGGGAATGAAGGTATTAGTGACTGGATGAGATTAACAATAATCTGAGATCTAGATTGGATGATGACAGTGTTAGTGACTGGATGAGATTAACAATGATCTGAGATCTAGATTGGATGATGACTGTGTTAGTTACTGGATGCGATTAACAGTGATATCAGATCTAGATTGGATGATGACGGTGTTAAGGATGAGATGAGATTAACATTGATCTGAGTTTTAGACTAGGTGATAATGGTGTCAGTGACTGGGTAAGGTTATCAGTGATCTAGAATCTAAACTGGGTGATGATGTTAGTAATCTAGGATCTAGATTGAATGATGATGGTGTTAGTGACTGGATGTGATTAACAATGATCGAGGATCTAAATTAGGTGATAATAGTGTTAGTGATTAAATGAGATTATCTCAACAGTGATTTGGGATATAGACTCGATGATAATGGTGTCATTGAAATGATGAGATTAACATTAATCTGGGATCTACATTTGGTGATGGTACTAAGTGATGATACTGGGTAGTGATGGTGCTCGTGATAAGATGAGACCAGGTTCTATTTTTTTCTCAGTCTGATGATTTCGATATCTAACAAGACTGAAACCGTATAATTCACATATATTTGCACTGCATGCATTATTTTTTCTCTAGTGGAGTTTGAAGGCATATCAAAACAGGAAGGCTATATACTACTGATGCATTGGGAGTAATGTCTTTTGCCGAGCTGATTCAGGCTGATTGCATGACCCATGGCTAGCAACTCTTTAACAGTCACTACTCAACCACATCGACAGTCATAATTCGTTCTGTATCTCAATTTGGAGAAACATGACCCAGACACATTATGAACAATAACAAAATTGTTAAAAACGACCCCTCCTCCATCTTAATGGCACATACAAAAATAATATGACCACTGTAAATTGAGGAAACAAATTATTGTTGTCTGGCGTCTAAAACCAAAGGGGAAATCTACTCCAATAAAATCAAGAAAATTACAAAATTATTCACAGTACTTGTTAGATTAAAGTAACTATGGTGGACGTGATATCAACAAGGAAAGGTAAGGTAATTACAATACTATGTAGCTCAAAAAGTACTTACGGTCTGACGGTAAATTGGCAAGAAAGGGTAAAGCATTTAGAATACTTACACAAATATACAATAAAGGCAAGGTAATATAAGACAATAAAATCATACATGATACAATCAAGTAACAACTTCAAGATAATACATAATAATTTAAAGAACCTGCTACTGCTATTTTTAAATGATGTATATAGATCACAACTAGTTATTGCTAACTGTATTTGCTGAATATAGACCACAACTTGCTAATTCTGAATGCTGGACAATGGTCACAACATAGCCCTATTCTGTCTGAAAATGTTAAAAGTCAACCTTGACCTCAATCTTAATAACTGTTTACGCCTAGTATCTGTTGATATTTCAAACTTCATTATTAACACGCCAAAACCTCAAAGTTCAGTGTGCTGTAAAACTGAGCATACGTTGCCCTAAATGGATCTATGTATAAGCTAGCCTGTCTGATTCAGAGCAGTGTAGCAAATGTAAAGTTCAACATAAGTTTAGAGGACTCAGGTGGAGGAGCAGTCTAAGGAACCCACTTTTACAGTTTACTGTCATCTCACCTTAATCTGCATGGGTTTTAGTCATGGTTCTTACAATCGGTCATGTTAATTAAGATGTGTGACCAACCATACTTCTAATTCTAACTTTTCCGAAAGACTAGATAATACTAAATGAAGCCCACATTCTCCATTTTGGATATGTCAGAATCTGGCCAAAATATAATTTTTAAATTGTTCTGATACACTGGATGAGGGTGTTCATTTGTGTTATTTATTGTTAGAGAATCGGAGTCTTCATTTCTGTTATCTAATTGTGAGATAATCTGGGTATTCTTGTTATTTATTGTTTGAGAATCAGGGTATTCATTTGTGTTATTTACTGTTAGACAATCATGTTATTTATTGTTAGATAATCAATGTATTCATTGGTGTTTATTATTGTTAGAGAATCAGGGTATTCATTTGTGTTATTTATTGTTTGAGAATCAGGGTATTCATTTGTGTTATTTACTGTTAGACAATCATGTTATTTATTGTTAGATAATCAATGTATTCATTTGTGTTAATTATTGTTAGAGAATCAGGATATTCATTTCTGTTGATTATTGTGTTAGAGAATCAGGGTATTCATTTGTGTTATTTATTGTTTGAGAATCAGGGTATTCATTTGTGTTATTTATTGTTAGATAATCAATGTATTCATTTGTGTTAATTAATGTTAGAGAATCAGGGTATTCATTTCTGTTAATTATTGTTAGAGAATCAGGGTATCATTTGTGTTATTTATTGTTAGAGAATCAGGGTATTCATTTGTGTTAATTACATGTATTGTTAGAGAATCAGGGCAACAATCATAGGGTTTCGATTTTTTTGAAATAGTTTTTTGGACATACTCTTGTCCATGGCAAACTGAAGTCACTAAAAAAGAAATTCAAATTTCTTTCAATTGAAGATTCAGAAGTTAATCTTATGGCCAATGTCTGATTTTCAATATGAATGTTCAAGAACTTGTGAAGTAGCAAGAACTAATAATCTTCACTCTAATTAGTTTAAAATGAACTTAAGGTAGAAATAGAAAAGAAAAAGCGTTTTCAGCCTGGTATGGAGTCGTTACATCTAAAGTAAGGATATGTTTATGATATCTGACAGTCATGTCAGTCAGTCACTGGTTCAAGTTTCATTGAAATCACGATTAAATTAAAGGTTACAAATCTATACTCCAGGGCCGGACAAAGTCAAAGTTACTTTCACTTTAAGATGAAGGCATGGGTAACATTGCAAAACAACATACAATATCTTCAGTAGTTGAAACATAATGATACAAGTCACAAAATTACATTTTCACCTGTCACAACCTTTATCCCTTCCTGTAATCGTGATCTTGAAGCAAAGAGTATGCTACGGGACATGACACGCTGTCATCTTAATTATAAACACTAACATGTGTATTTTTGGGGTTACATCTGCAAACAAGAGATTTGCAATTTTAAAACTAACAGTTACATCCCAATTTTTTACATATTCTCTTATGTATTTTTATCTTCAAACTGTCTTTTAAATTCTTTCATCCCAATGTTTAAATTTTTTAAAACGTTTTTATTTGGCTATGCAATTAAAATAGCGATATATAATTGGGCAATGTTTCATTAAAATGTATTTAATGGTTCAGAAGTTATACTCCATACAAGTAATCAAGTAAAAAAATTGTTTTTCCTTGTCATGACCTTGACCATATACAGAGGACCTGGTTTTGTTGTGCAACAGACCATTTGGTATATTATGAAGTATATTTTGGACAGAGTCTATTTTTATTTTTGACACAGTTCTTCAAGAGCTTGCATACCACTACAAAGACATGGGACAAACAAAATGTGTGTAAAATGTTACTGATCAGAAACAAAATTCCAGACAGTGACAAGCTCGATGTGACATGATGGTCTGCCACATGTACAACACTTTATGTCAATGACCATCCTCGATACAGGAATACAGCTAGCCATAGGAAGACCTTCTTTTTGCTTAACACATACTACTGTCCTGATCTTCAGCTCCTTTATTTTCTGAAGACAGTCAAGATAGGTTTTCTTCAACTTCGCGGCAGATTCTGCATCCATATAATTTGGGACATTTCCGTGAAGGACATCTGAAATTAGAATTTCGGAAACGTTTTGTTTCAAGCAAAAAATATATTTTAATTGAATAATTGCAAAATGCAAAGTCTTGCCAGCATCTGCTAAGGCATATTTAAATACCAATAACTGGAAATATACGTCACGGTGGCATCTATTGCCTCTGATGTGTTGTACCCTTAACAATGAATGTACCCATAGTATATCATCATTACAAGAAACAGTGCAAGAAAAACTGAGCAAAATGAAACAGAACAATCTGGCTGTCAGAAAAGTGATATGAATGTCTTGCTTATGGTTTGCAGGCAAGACAAAAGTTATTTCAACATTATTTTAAAAATTAAATTACTTTTTTAGATACAATGTGAGTTTCTCTGCTATAAATTTAATTTTGCAAAAGAATGAAGTCCTTGATGCATTTAATTAAACCAGAACTAAAACAAAGTCACAGACATGAATGTTCACACACTTCAGATATGTTTTTGATAACTCCCTCCAATAGTTGATACTAAAATATTACTTTTCAAAATACAACCCCTTTTAAAAACTTCTCCAGAAATGTGACCACCAGTAAGCAAGTGCAAAGTACAAATCAAATTGCTTCTGAAAGGCTGCCACCAAGTATAGTTATTACGCATGTCAACTTGAAGGCAATTCCTATAAACAGCGCTGTCAAAGAAGAGATTAGAAGTTTTTTGTCAGAAAAGAATGTTGTTGGCATCGTTGCAGGTTTTTTGATATTACTCAGCATATGGTTGACTATACATGGCAGTCATGCAAAGTCCAGTGGGTCATGGAGGCATTCAACATCGACTATTTCAGTAAGGGGTGTCATTATTTAGGATCTGATTTTACATGCCTTTAAGTGTCGAGTATTCATTTCATTCGGATTCTTATACATCCATATTCCATTACAATGTCATTACTTAGATGCCCCGAGAGTTGCATAAGGCAAAATCAATGTCAAAACATGTATACATTTTTGTATGAAATGAACCAAAAGGTGTGACGCAGTAAAAATATGGATTGAATGTTGCATGCGGTGATGTCAGTATGAAAGCTATGCATATTATAAACAAATTCACACTACCCTTGATTGTGACAATTCCACTTGACACGTTCTTACTTTGACCAAATTTGAGTACATGGCCACGATTGTAAAGGTCCACAAACTGTGATGAATAATTTTCGTTGGGAAGTTTCTTGGTAACAGTTAAGGTGCAGAGCATTCAATGATTAGTACTGACTAGACTTTGGTTCAAGAAAATTAGTATTCAATTTTAAAAGAACAATTTATATTTAATTTAAAATAATTAAATGCACAAACATGACAAATGTGCAAACATGACCCATGTGACTTGTACTATAGTTTGTAGAAAGCTCAACCAATCTGATAACATTTCACTTCGATCACATGCACCAGTCTCACTTGTCATAGAACCTATGACCATGATGTCTTTCCAAAATTACTCGCCCAATCACATTATTCCTTGAAAATAATCCTTTGCTTTTACATCCTAATCTACTCCATGAAATATGAACAAATGTCATTCTCAATCTATACAATAAATAATGAAGGGATTGAAGTAATTC